>RJWJ010006892.1:0-60181 GCA_004363605.1 Indri indri | reverse complement strand
TTTTCCTAACTTAGACACTGGCTTTTACTCTTTGTCTTTTTCTCCTTACACCTTCTAGGAAAACAGGGAAAGCAGATGTAATGGCTGGATCTGCAGCAACCATATTGTGCACATGAAAGGTCAAGAAACTTCAGACCTCAGTACTAAAATCCTTGAGCCATTGAATTAATACCAGTAACTTTCTACCTTTAAGATTCTTATTGCATGATGAAAAAAAAAAAGACCTTAATTGTTTACATAGGTGCTATTATGTCTGTTCATTGGGTTTTCCCTTCCTTCCAGCTGAACAGAAGTCCTTTCCGAAGCCTCAAAGAGGAGTTAGAATTGTTCCTGGGCAACCTTGTGCCTTAGGTAAAATAAGTTTTTGACACCTGCCAAGTTTTGCTCCCAAAGTCCATCTCCTTCTTTTGATAGTCTGTCCTCATTGCCTGACTTTTCAGAACACTCAAGTCTCAAAGATCTTAGTGCAACACTAAAAAGTACTGCTTTATTGGCTTTCACTGCCTATCTTAGGAGACTTCTCTTACCTCACATGATTAAATTAATCTCTGGCATTTCAAAGTGCTTAACAATTGTATGAAAGTATTTAACTTACATTACCTAGCTCCTAAAATAAATCTGTAGAGTGGTGATTTTCAAAATATGGTCCCTGGACTAGTAACATCCGTACCATCTGTAGAAACGCAATCAATGCTCAGGGCCCACCAAAGATCCTTGAATCAGAAACTCTGAAGGTGGGTGCAGCAATATATGTTTTAATAAGCTCTACAGGTGACTCAGATGTGCACTAAAGTTTGAGAACCAATGCTGCATAGTGCTATATACATTGTCCAGATAAAGAAATTGAAGCACTTGTGGATTGTATTGACTTATTGAAGGCTCCATAGTAATGTGCTGGAGACAGGTCTCTGGCTCCAAGCTCAGGGCTATTTTTACCACACACAACTACTTTCCATCCAGTCACACCTGTTAACTGTTTCATTCTAGAGGGAGAGAGCTCTCATTTTGAGGGGGAAAAAAAAGAAAATCTTAGCAAGTAATTGACTGTAGAGTTTTGATAACTGATAACATTTGTTTTCCTTCTCAAGGGAATTTGCATTTAAAAGAAATACAAAACATAAGATACCACCTCACACCCATTAGGATGGCTGCTGTCAAAAAAGGAAAGAAAGAAAGAAAACACAAAATAACAAGTGTTGGTGACCATGTGGAAAAATTAAGACCTTGTGCACTGCTGGGGGAGGGAATGTAAAATGGTACAACTGCTACAGAAAACAGTATTATGGTTCCTCAAAAACTTAGAAATGGAATTACTATGTCATCTAGCAATTCCATTTCTGGGTATATACCCAGAACAACTGAAGACAAGAACGCAAATATATTTGTATACCAATGTTCATAGCATCATTATTCACAATAGCCAAAAGGCATAACCCAAATGTCCACCAACACATGAACAGATGAACAACTTGTGGTATATACATACAATGGAATATTATTTAGCCTTAAAAAGGAATGAAATTAGGACACATACTCCAACATGGATGAACCTTAAGGACATTATACTAAGGTGAAATAAACAAGTAGCAAAAGGATAAATATTGTGTTATTCTACTTATATGAGGTACCTGTAACCATAGTAGTAAAATCCATAGAGTCATAATGTACAACAGTGGTCGTCAGGGGCTGGAGGAAGAACTGGAGAGTTATTGTTTAATGGGTACAGAGTTTCAGTTTTGCAATATGAAGAGTTCTTTGAATGGATGGTGGTGATGGTAGCACAACAATGTTAATGTACTTAATGCCGCTGAACTATACAGTTGATCTTTGAACAATGCAGAGGCCGGGGCACTGAAGAGCCTCCCCTGCTCCCCGCAGTTGAAAATATACATAACTTTTTTTAATTTGTTTAATTGACACATAAAAATTGTATATATTTATGGTACACATAGTGATGTTACGAGACATAATGTGTAATGATCAGATCAGGGTGATTAGCATATCCATCATCTCAAAGATTCATCATTTCTTTGTGTTGGAGAACATTCAATATCCTCCTTCTAGCTATTTGAAACCATATAGTTTATTATCATTAACTATAATCATCCTACAGTGCTACAGAACACTAGAACTTATTCCTCCTATCTAGCTGCAATTTTGTGTCCTTTAACAAATCTCTCCCTATCCTCCTCTTCCCCCTACCCTTCCCAGGTTCTAGTATACTCTGTTCTACTTTTTACTTCTATGAGATCAACATTTTTTTAGCTTCCACATATGAGCGAGAACATGCAGTGTTTCACTTTCTGCTCCTGGCTCATTTCACTTAACATAATGTCCTCAATATCATCCATGTTGCCACGAATGATAGGATTTCATTCCTTTTATGCTGAATAATATTCCATTGTGTGTATATATACATATACCATTTTTTTTGCCCATTCATCTGTTATTGGACACCTAGGTGGATGCCACATCTTGGCTATTGTGAATAGTTCTGCAATAAACACAGGGATGCAGACGTCTCTTTGATATGCTGATTTCCTTTCCTTTGGATAAATGCCTAGCTGTGGAATTGCTGGATCGTATGACAGTTCTTTTTGTAGTTTTTTGAGGAACCTCTATACTGTTCTCCATAGTGGCTGTACTAATGTATATTCCCACTTTTTGTCTTTTTGATAATAGCTATTCTAACTGGGATAAGATAATATCGCATTGTGGTTTTGACTTGCATTTCCCTGACGATTAGTGATGTTGAGCATTTTTTCATATATTTGTTGGTCATTTGTATGCCTTCTTTTGAGAAATGTCTGTTCAGATCATTTGCCCATTTTTTAATCAGATTATTTGGTTTTTTTGCTGTTGAGATGTTTGAGTTCATGGTATATTCTGGTTATTAATCTCCTGCCAGACCTCTACAAGGAAAACTACAAAACACTGATGAAAGAAATTGAAGGGAATACAAACAAATGGAAAAACATCCCATGCTCATGTGTCAGAAGAATTAATATTGTTAAAATTACCATACTACCCAAAGCAATCTAGATTCAATGCAATCCCTATCTAAATACCAATAACATTCTTCACAGAATTAGGAAAAAAATTCTCAAATTTGTATGGAACCACAAAAGACCCCAAATAGCCAAAGCACTCATGAGCAAAAAGAATGAAGCTGGAGGCATTACACTACCAGACTTCAAAATATACTACAAAGCTATAGTAACCAAAACAGCATGGCACTGGCATAAAAACAGAAACATAGACCAGTGGAACAGAATAGAGAACACCAAAATTAATCCTTATATCTAGAGCCAACTGATTTTTGATCCAACAACATACATTGGGGAAAGGGAAATCTCTTTAATAAATAGTGCTGGGGAAACTGGATATCTACATTCAGAAGAATGAAACTAGACCCCCACTTCCTACCTTATACAAAAATCAACTCAAAATGGATCAAAGACATAAATGTAAGACCCAAAACTATGAAATCACTTTAAAAAAAGCATCAGGGAAATGTGTCAGGATATTGATCTGGGAAAAGATTTTATAAGTAAGACCTCAAAAGCACAGGCAACAAAAGCAAAAATAAACAAAGGGAATTATTTCAAACTGAAAAGCATCTGCACAGCAAAGGAGACAACAGAGTGCAAAGACAATCTACAGAATAGAAGAAAATATTTGCAAACTATTCATCCAACAGACGACTAATATCCAGAACATACAAGGAACTCAAACATCTCAATGGCATATAACTTTTGACTCCCCAACAACTTACCTATTGATAGCCTACTATTGACCAGAAGCTTTATCCATAACATAAACAGTCTGTTAACCCATATTTTGTACATTATATATATTATATACTATATACTTACAATAAAGTAATCTAGAGAAAGGAAAATGTTATTAATAAAATCATAAGGAAGAGAAAATACTTCCATAGTACTGCACTGTATTTACCGATATAAATTTATGTCATCTGTTTACAAAATGAATAGTCATCTGTCTGAAATGGTGGCCTACCACAGCTGCAGACCTCAATGCACGATACGTATCAAACAATTCAGCTTTTTCTCATAATGTCATGACTTTTTTATGCTTCTTGGGAGCACTTCCAGCACCATTAGCGGTACTTCGTATGGGTCCCATGGTGTTATTCAAGGTTCAGGGTATTGCAATAAACACAAAGAAAAATACACAAGAACTGAGAGAGATCACTTTTTACTATTAATATGGTAAGCAACTTACTAGAGAGATGAACTGCTCAGGTGGAGATGATTAACCTCATGGTGCATTTAAAGTGGATACTTGCAATACTCCAGCTCACCGCAATAGCAACAGCAGGTGGCTACAAAATTATTACAATAATACAGTATTACTACAGTTGATTTTATGCAGCTATGATTTAATACTGCATCTTTATGTTTGTTTGCATTTCTCCAGACTGTAAATGGCACCATGTACAGTCTGTGCGTGCTTAAGTTTTGATAAATTTTAACTTTTTATAATATATTTGTATGTATTTTATGGTAACAAATGATACAATATACTAGTATCTACATATATTTTATGTATTCATGACATACATAACTTTTTCTTAATTTTTTCAATATTTCTACACTACACAGTTTGTCTTAGTTTTTTCAAATTATCACAGATCTCCAAAAAATTTTCCAATATATTTATGAGAAAAAGTCTACATATAAGTAGACCCATGTAGTTCAAACCTATGTTGTTCGAGGGTCAACAGTACAATTCAAATGGGTTAAGGTGGTAAATTTTATATGTATTTTACCACAATTTTTCAAATGTGTTTTAAACAAAAAAAATGCAACTCACCTTGTGACATTCCTATTCACTTTTGATAGGCAAAGTATTAGAAATAATACAATCAGGTGACTTCCTTGGTACCACTCAAACCATATGTCAAAAGTAACTCTGAACTCCATACAGAGTTTTGAAACACAGTTGGAGATTAAACCAAAGATCAAGTGTTTTTCAGTCCCCGAAGGTAGGTCCAGAATGTCATAGGGGGTGATTTCTTAAAGAATATTATTATAAATATATCATGTTGGGAAATGGAGATGTGAGAGTGTTGGCAAAATTGAAATTGTTAGGCTTGGCATACCCTATTTTGGGTAAGGATAAAAATAAAACCCTCCATTCCCCAACAAATGCCTCCTTTTCTTCTAACAGTGTTGCTAAATGTACGAGAAAGTGAAGAAAATTAAGCCAACAAGAAGGAGGCCTCTGCTCCTGATGAGTAGGTGTTGGGGACAAACCTGCCCTTCGGGACTGCTAGTAATCATTCTCCTGGGGAAACAGAGATGCGAGGGGTCAAATGCCGATTGCCAAAGTTCATCAGTATTTTTGACAAATGGCCATATTTACTAAATTTCTCCACAATTTTTTTCAGTTCTGAAATAATTTCATACTTACTGAAAAGATGTAAAAATCCTACAGGGAATTTTCATATACTGTCTATTCAATTTTACTAATTTTTACTATATTGCCATATTTGCTTTCTCCTTCTTCTGCCTATATACATCTTACTATCTACTTATTTTCTTAACCATTTGAGAACGCCCCTTTTCTCCTGAATACTTCAGTATGTGTTTCTTGAGAACAAGGATACTCTTTTACAGTGCTTCAGTAGTTATCCAATTCAGGAAATTTAAAACAGATATAATAGTTTTATCTAATCTACAGCCCATAATCCAGTTTTGTCGATGGTACCAATAATGTCTTTTAGAATATTTCTCTCTAATATTTCTCTCTAATATCTCAGGATACTAGAAGCATATATTAAATTGTATATGTCGTATTTTTTAATCTCTTTAAATCTGGAACTGTTCCTCAATCTTTCAGTACTCTATAGAATGTTCCCCAATTTGAGTTTGACTCATGTTTCCTTATGATTAGATTCAGATTATGGATGTCTGACCAGAATACTGCATAAAGTGGTGTTGTGTACTTCTCAAAGTATCATATCTGAAGACACATGAGTCCCTCATTAGTGATATTAATTTTTATTACTTGGTCAAGGTGCTGTCCAGTTTCTCCACAGTACATTTTACTAGTTTCCTCCTTGCACCTAATAATCTATGGGGAAACTTTTGAGACCATGAAAATATCATGGTCTGAATCAAAATTTCCACCCTAGATATAGCATTCATTCATGATGCTAGCCTATGCCAATCTTTTACTATTGAAAAACAGTGATTTTTCCGACTACACCACTCCCTCCATATTTACAGGTTGGCATTCTGCCTCAAGTAAGAGCCTTCTTTTCTCGCTTATTTTTATTTATCTATTTATTATCAGTATGGATTTGTGGATTCTTATTCTATTCAATGAATTTCAAAGAACTACTGTTCTTATTTGTTTTGATGCTCAAATTTTTCCAGCTTTGGCCAAATGGAACCTGTTCGAGCTGGTTCCTATATCCTTTTGACAGGTCCTCCTCACTTTTTATGAGGACTTCTTTGCTTTCTGGCATAATAACATGTTCCAAGCTTATCTCGTACTTTCTGTGTTCTGGTCCTGGAATCACTCATTTCTCAAAGGAGCTCTGGTTCATTTCCTTTTTCCCCAAATTTGTATATATTGAATGGAACTGTTTTATTTTGGTTTTGATGACTGACTAGGTTTCATTTTCATATCTTTTTTGTATGGTTATTAGAAATCTTTTAAGGAACATAATATGCATGTGAGAAAGACCTGAGCTTTGAAAAAAGACCTGAGTTTGAACACTGGCTTTATCACTTTCTAGCTGCGAAAACTTGAGCAAGTTATTTAACTCCTTTAAGCCTTTGTTTCCTCATCTTTAAAACAGGGGAAATAATGTCCACATCACAAGGTTGTCATGAAGCTTAAGGGACATAACGGCTTTAAAACTGCCCAACTCAGAATCTGACATACACACATAGTAAATACTCAATAAATTTAGGATATTAATCACAACATTTTACAATTCTAATGTGATTATTTCACAATCCCTTCCACTGCTTCCTATGAAACCCTAAAGAACCACACATTACCTGCTCCTGGTATCATTCATTGAAATTTGCCCATAATCTCCAGTTCTCTCTGCATCCCCTCAGGATTCCTTTGCATTGGAGAGATGCTTAATGATCCCTCCCTCTTTTCCCTTCCTTTTGTTCCTTACAGTGGGAGGCAATATGGTATGGAGGACAAAAATCACTTGATTATAATAACATGCAGACACAGCATTTGACAAAGTTTAATGACCCCAGAGAATAATGAATATTAGGTAATGTCCTAAAGAGACTACATACCAAACAACCTACATTAAACATCACATATAAGGGAGTAACTTATTCCCAGTAATATTGGACACAAGACAAGAATTCCTATTGTCACTCCTCCATTTAACACAGTACAAAAAGAATGGAACAATGCTATAAGCAAAAAAAAAAAAAAGCCAGAGGAAATGCAAGGATTGGATGGGAAAGGTGAAACATTATTTTCAGACAACAGTATTATCCACATAGGAAATTCAAGAGAATCAAGGTTGTTGTATCACAAATTTATAAAACAATAATATTCCTCTACACAAGCAAAAATGATCTCAAAAATAAGATACCATTTACAATAGTAACAGAAATAATAATTAATCTAGAAATTAACCAAAAATATCTTTGGCCTTTATAGAATAAAAACTAAAAAAAGTCTATTAAAGGACATAAAGGAAATTTTGAATAAATGCAGAGACATCAATTGTTTATGTAAAGGATGACATATGGAAGTAAAGGTGTCCACGTTTGCCAATTAATCTGTATGTTCAATGCAATCCTATCACATTTCCAAAGGTATTTCTTTAAGGAGCTACACAAATTCATTCTAAAATTTATATGGAAAAGTAAAATTCCACAAATAGCTAAGGCCACTTTGAAATAGACACACGAGAAGAGGAATACTCTCTTCACCAGACATGGATACACATGACTGAGCCATGGAAACAGAGTGGCGCTGAATCTGGACCAGGCCAATAGACCATGGGAAAGAATGGACTCCTTAGAAGTAGTGCACATATTCGGGAACTTCATATGAGATAAAGCCGGCACCACAAAACAACGGGGAAAGGATGGATTGTTTGTACATTGCGATGGGAAGGTGGATCACTATGACACGGCGAAATAAGGCTGGACCTTAACGTTTATATGAAATGATGAGAAGGAGCACTCCAGATGGATTAGAGGCATAAATGTGAGAGATAAAGTTATACAGAAAATAAAGAGAAAATATAGAGAAACTAAAATAAATGTGAAGAAAATTGTAAAGAACATGTAGAACAGTATGTTTTTTTATTTAGGGGTAAGGGAAAGACTTCTGGAACAAGACCCTAAAACCACAAACTCTAAGATTTAAAAAAAAAATTGGTGGATTTGATTCTGCCAAAATAAAGAATTCCATAGACCATAGACAAAATAACAAATAGATGAGTTTGGGGGAAAATATTTGTAACACCCAAAACTAGCAAGAACCTAACACCTATAATATACAAACGGCTCCAAAAAATCAACAAGAAATAAAGTGCAAAACCCAATTTTAAAATGAGCAAAGTATTGAATAGGCAATTCCCAGAAAGGGAAGGTCAGGTCACTAATAACAGTATTAAGAATGCTCAAAGTCTTCAGTAATCTAAGAAATTCAAATGAAAATAAGACTGCTTAGAATGGAAAAAAAATTAAAAGGTAGATAATTCCAGAGATGGCAGAATGTAACAAGTTGGGAAATCTAGTACATTGTTAAAGAAACTGTAAACTGGTACAGTCTTTCTAGAAAGCAGATATCCTCTTTTACCCCAAAATCCCCTCCTGGGTCTGTATGTCAGAGAAATTCTTACACAACTTCATAAGGGGATCAGTTTGGGGTCATGGGTTGTAGTGTGGTTTGTGACACTGGGTCTTGAAGACAATCTAGACGTCCATCAGTAGGGCATAGTAAAACACAGTGGATGCAGTGGTGATTGCCAAGGACTGGGGGTAAGGAGGAATGAGGAGTCAGTGTTTAATAGTCAGAGTTGCACTTTGGGAAGATGAAACAGTTCTGGAGATGGATAGTGGTGATGATTGCAGAACAATGGGAATGCATCTAATGCCACAGAACTATACACGTAAAAATGGTTAAAATGGCAAAAATTCTTATTATGCATATTTTACCATAATTTTTTAAAGATTAAAAAAATAGAGTGAACGCATACTATGGAATACCTTACAGGACTGAGAAATAATGAGCAAACTATATTTACAGCAATATCGATCTTAAAAACAGGATTCTATGAGAAATTAAAAACAGAAATATGTTTCAAACAATACTCCATATTTTACTATGATACACACATTTTTAAAGATTCATTATCAACGTATTAGTCTGAAAACTTATTCAGAAGAGGAGATAAGGAATGGAGAGTGGGGATTCAAGGGAAAAAGTAATCGAATAAGAAAGGTGTTAAATGGACTAATGATGAATGACAATAGGTATTATAAACTGAGAAGTCTGTACCTTCAGTTAAGAAGAGATGACATCACACACATGAAAACCCTTTGAAGGGATATAAAGTTTTATAGTTTATAGTTTATTTCCTTCATTTGAAGAGGCATGAAATGAACCAAAATAGATTTGATTCCTAATTTTTTGGATCTTCAGTGTATTCTAAGAAATGTGGATTTACACATAGGCTAAGCATCACACTTTGGAAGTTCATCAGTATTTTACAAGTTTTTAAATATCTCCAGTGATCTCTCATTACCACAAATTCCTTCTTTCCTCTGTTTTATACTCTATTCCATGCAAAGCCAGATTAAGGGGTGAGTCAGACAGGAGTTGCCTGGGGTGCTAGTATTTAAGAGGTGCTAAAAATATCGCTAGAATTATGGCAAGATGGAAAAAATTATTTTCCTAGCACTCCTGTTACTCCTACACTTTGAAAGGCTAGAAAGAATCCAGTTATAAATTGTGTGGGGTGGGGCTGTGTGTGGCCTCTCTCCCAAGAAAATACATGAATAATAATGGGGGTTATTTAAACTCAGGACTGCAAGGCCACGATGTACTGTAGTACACAACTCCAGCAGATATCATTTACATATGACCTGCAAAACTGTCCATGTTGTCCCTGTTTAAAATGCCTCCTTAGGAAGGTGATTTAACCATTTGAGTGAACAAGCAGCCCACTAAATCAGAATGGCATAATCATGCTTGGGACTGGAGTTGCATTGTTTGGGAAAAGCAAAGCTGAGCCAGTGCTAGTGGTCTTTCTTCCGCTTCCTTCCCCCTTGCAGCCTAAATAAATACAGGCTGCATACTTTAAAACTATCAAGGCACCAGGATATTAGGCTGCCTGGGGACCCACTTATTTCTGACTCGCTCTGCTTCAAAAAGAGAAAGGACAGAATTACAGAAGTTGCTCCACGTTAGACGTTGAAGCCCGACTGTCACTCTCATCTTGTGGCAGGAGTTCGGAGTCTCACTGTGCCCTTCCTCTGGCCATCTTACCTTAAGTGGCAGAAACAGGTACAAGTGGGAGAGGGGTTCTCTGTGGATTCCACTTGCTGTGGGAACAAAGTCGGCATGGCCATAAGTAAAACCAGGCCAGGAATCTTGGCCTGACCCTATTTGGAGAAGAGGGACAAATGTCTTTATTTGATCTTAATTCCTACAGTATTTTCATACAACAGCAGTTTTCCTTACCATGTCCCAATTGTTTTTGGTTTAGTTCACATGCTAAGCTATTGAACACCTTGTGTCATGCATTAAGCAGTTCGCAATATTGTGTTCATTGACTCTGCAGAAAAGCTTAGAAGCTGAAACACGAAGTGAAAAGTGATCTGTTCTGGTGACATGCCTAGCATCAAGTTTCATTCGCCAACTGAATGAATCTTTAGTGCCAGGCACCATAGCAGGTGACTCCGTGGGGGCCCTGCTCTGGTGGCACTGGAGTCTGATAGTAGTATGGTTTCAAAGCAGAAACGCTGGACTAAGATTGGAACATCCAAACATTCTGGGCTATTCTGCCCATCATCTCCTGGGGAAAGCCACTGCCCATCTCATAGTGACATTGTCAGACCACATGGCTTCATAGGTCCTTCCCAGCTTTTGAATTTAAAATTTCGAATGACATTTTAATAAATGCTTTACCATCTTTATTGTATGTAATGAGTTCTTGTTTTTTAATAGACACCTACATTGGAGCCCTGAGCTAAGCATTTTACACGCACTATTTTCTCATCCACCTTCCTAACAGTCCTCTCAAGTCAGCACTTAATATTTCCCGTTTTCAGAGCAGAAAACTGTTAAGTACCTTCCCTAAGGCCACATAACTAGCAAGAGGTGGGATGGAAAACAACCCAGGTCTTCTGGGACAGAACTCCAGACCTTACAGCGTCTTTGCCTGATTTAACTGCCTCTGAGGTTGTGGCTCCTTATCATAGTATCTCTTCCAGGCCCTGCCTGCGCTCTACCAGCAGCCAAGCCTTGGTGATACAGTTCTGCGCAGTTCAACCACTTATTTCCTCCCTGTGAAACGAACAGCCTCCTTAAGAGGACGCCTTTGTACCAAGCTCCAGGCAACTGAGCCAACCAGCAAGGAGAAGCAGCTCTTTCCCAGGATGGGCGGAATGCTGGGTGACTGACAGCCCTCCGCGCATGCTCCTGGAGGCTCTCCCCACGGAGCCGAGAGGCGTTCCCATAATTTACATGCTCCATTTGAAATATAGATGCTGAAGCACCAGAATTATACATCTGTTCCCTTGACTTTTTAACCAAAGAGTGCTAGTTTATTGCTGAGCTTAAGGATAAAAGAAGCAAGAAATGAAAGTTGGGTTGGGGTTTTTTTAAGTTTCCTCCCCACTAAGTACAATCAGATGTTGGGTTCTCAGCCCGATGCTGGGTGGATGCTAACTTCGCTTTGCTCAGTTTATCAGCTCGTTTTTTGAGATAACACTTTTCATCACAAAAGAAAATCGAAGGGCCCCATACACATATTTTTAGTTAAATGCATCAAACAGCCCCAATGTTGTGGTGCCAGGGGGAGGAAAAAAAGGAATGATATCGAAACTGATGTGAGGCTTCATAGGGAAACAACCGTCCTTTCATCTCTGAATACACAGTTTATCTTTGACCCTGGAGAACTCGCTGGAATTCTTGGCGAAGGGCATCTATTCAGAAATAATCTAAGACCCGAGGAGCTCCATTACGAACCCAAGATCAAACGCCTTTTATGTTCCTTCTGGTCTAGGATTAAAACTTCAGATCTATTATATTTTAATGTACAAATAAAGAATCAATCAGGGGAATCTGCTGCCTCAGCAAACACTTTCATCCAAAAGAACAAGTGATTTGTGTTATAAAACTCAGTGAGTGTCTCTATTGAGTATCTCAAAGATGGAGAGATGGGATGTGTCTTTTTGAAGAGTAGTAAGGTAAATGAATGAGTTACCGGTTTGACATTTCTTTTCATTGGAAGAAGAAAATGTCAAAGTTCTCATGTTCATCTCTGGCTCTAACAAAATGTGTGTTCCTTTGGGATACCTGGCACAAAAAATATCTCTACACCTTTCCCACACTTTCTCCTTTGGCCAAGAGAATGTTTTTCCCTGGGCCAGAGATTCGTATGTCTTCAGGTGTAGCACCCAGATTCCCCCCGGTGCAGGCACTTGGAGATCGGCACAGAGCAACTCAGATCAGGGTTTTTTTTTTTTAGGAAGTGCAAAGACATGCCCAAGTACCTGGGGATAACTAGGACCAGAACACTGTGGTAGGCACCAAATTAGGGTCTACCTGACTCAAGGTCTTTTTTGTGTTCTCCAGTAGCCTTACCTATGCCTCGTGCCTTCATCTTACTGGCCAAGCATACCTGGTCCAAGGATGATACTTTACTCAAGTCTGACCAATCAAAATTCTTTCCCAGGATTTCTAACAGGCACAAGAGCAGGAATTCAGTATTCTCAGGGGAGAGTGCTGTTAAATATGATGCTGGGGAGGGACCTGGTCTGCAATGAGAGAGAATGACAAAGAAACGCAGTAAGATGAAGAGATGACAGATACAGACTAGAGAGAATCCTGCACAGAAATAAATGTCCTGCTTCCAGTTGTTTCTGAGACTCAGGTTTTTCTGAGATTTTATTTCCAAATATTTCTTTAATTATATAAGGAATCCTGGTATTCCAAAAATTCCCCATTTTTGCTTAAGGTAAATGCTTAAGGGTTGGATTTCTGTCGCTTACAACCCAAAGTACTCTAACGCAGCACCTAATACAGAATCCTACAGGCAAGAGATGAAGTGTGGATATTCTTTTCCCCAGCTCATATTAGCTTATAAAGAGTGTTATGTTTCTGCAAACCTGAACTTTCAACCTACACTATAGTAGTAAGTACTTACTCTAGCAAGTAAAGTTGCCCTAAATCTACAGGACACACAGTCAAAATTATTCAAGATAGACTGAGTTTTGAGGACAAGGATGAATATGGATGATGGATCATGAACATGCCTTCCTCACACCCTGCCCCCACCCTCAGTTCAGTATCCGGGCTTATTCTCTATTATTAGGTTTGGGTCATTCCATGAATAAAAGACCTAAAGATTACAGTAGCAGTCTAGATAAGAGGTACATTTCCATCTTGTCCTGATTTGGCAACATCTTACATCTGGCATTCTTATCTTCAGTAGGCTCCACCTTGAGTGTAACTCATTTTCAATCATTAACTCATTAGCAGAAAGTTAAGTACTAAAAAAAATAGTTTTCTTCTGCTCTTAGAGATCAAAGGTTTTCTAGTGATTAATTATTGAAGTCATATTCTATATTTTTTCAGAAAGAATTCTGGGTTCTGATTAAATACTTTAAAATAGTATAGCCTGGGAAAATATGTCTTGTTTTAAAATCAGTAGTAGGTTTGGAAGCAAATTGGGAGCCTAATAGTTATGGACATCCATGTTGTAAAAATCTCCCTTGATCAAAAAGGTGAATTACAAGCTAAAAGACCTTTCTACAAACAGGAAATGCATGTTAGAATATAGAATATAACTTCCAGCAAAATCCCTTTTTGGAAAATTGCAGACATGGAAAATAGTAACTATTCAAAATTAGCTAATATTTATTAAGTACATGCAATACAAGAATAATTTAATCTGTGCAACATCCCTGTGGCATGTATGTATTTCCACTTTATGGACAAGAACAAAAAGGCATGGAATATTAGTAGCTTGCACAAAATTATACAGGAACTGTGTGTATCCCAAGGACAGGGAACAGTATATGCAAAGGCCCTATAAGATCAAAAAGAAAGGAAAAGCTTTCTGCAAGACCCTGAAGCTTTCCCAAAGGCCTGAAACCCCAGCCACACTTCTCAGAATGATTTTTGGACTTAAGCAGAAGTTTAGGAAATGTTAATGCTCCTCAAATTTAAAGAATATTGATGTGGTCAAAGCAATGAATGGTAACAAAGGTTTATAAAGCTTTTTCCCTGGATGTTTGTGTTTCTTGAAATCTTGTTCATCTTTGAAATTGCATTAGTAAATTATTTACCTTAAAAATAAAATAAGTTTTAAAAATTTATTAACTTTTCACAGAGACTCAATGTAATAGAAGTGGATTAGTTATGGAAAAGCATGCTAATCCATGTTTTTAGTAGCTATTGACCTATGAGAGCATGGCTAGTCACCACAACCTGGTAACACATAAACCACACAGAGCTTTGAAGTCAAATTGGCCAACTGTGATCCCTAAAATGGTGGAGGAAAGTCAACAAAAGTTGTGAGTGATGAGGTCCTCAATTTAGAGAGGAATAGATGATATAATTAAATTACAAAATGGCCATTATAGCTAATCGACTATCAGGACCACATGCTAACTTTTGGAATATTGCCCAGATCAGCCTTTCTCTCTAAAGTTCAGTGATGGCCTGGCTATTCCTAGCTGCTTTGCTTGGATAGAACTATCTGAAGGAGAATTAGGTATTTCCTACTTTTGGGGCATACAGGAAAAAAAAAAAAAAGCAGCAGTGACCTGTTACTCCTGAAAAATATGTCTTTAATTTGGTCCAATGGAAAGGTAGCAACCCTCCTTTTTTAAAAATAAGTTTCTGAGGTATAATTTATATAGAATAAAATTCACTAGTTTTAAGTATACAATTAAAATTTAGTTTTTAATACAATATTTTTAAAACCATTTTGAGGATAAGTATACACCCATGAAATCATCTATGCCATAAACCTACCCATCACCTACAAGTTTCCTCCTGTTTTCTTACTTGTTATTATATTTTTTGTGATAAAAACACTTAAGAGAAGATCTACCCTCAGGAAATTTTTAAATAGACAATACAGTATTATCAACTGTAGGCACTACGCCATACGGTAGATCTCTAGTGCTTATTCATCTTGCATAACTGAAACTTTTTGCCCTTTATCTAATACCTCTTTATTTCCCTCTCCCTGCAGCCCCTGCCAAATGTATACAGTTTTACAGCCACTGTTACAGTCATCATATACATTTTTCCATCACACTGAAAATGTCCTTCTTGTTCCTTTGCAATCCATCAGTTCCCACCCACCTTGGCCCCTGGCAACCACTGATCTGCTTTCTGTCACTATTGTTTCAATCTGCCCTATTATTTCAGAAAGACTATTTTTTTCAGTTTAGTTCATAATGAAGCCCCTGTTGAACTTCTGTCTACATCTTTATTCCTAAAATAGCTAATGACCATAAACATGTGATATTGATTCCCAGTGTGGAACACAGGAACATCAGCAATTGGAAATCAGTCCAGTTATTGAACAATCTATTGGTTATTCATCAAAATAATTCCAACAATCTGTATTTCCATCAATAGTAGACCATTTAAATAAGTCATGGTATTTCCAAATAAAAGAGAATAATACACTTTATATACTGACATGAATCTTCTCAAAGATACATCGTTAAATGGAAAAACAAGATGCAGGAGGGAGAATCATTTTCCACCATCTTTATTAAAAAGGAAAAAGAGGAATATATGTATTTTATGTGTATACTTAAAATTGCTCTGGAGGAATACACTGATTGCACCTGGGGAGGTAAACTGGGTGGCCCAGGGAGTGGATAGGAAGGTGAATTCTTATTGCATACCTGTCTACATGTTCACATGCTTTGGAGTTTGAACCATGGAACTATATTACATGCTCAAAAAAATTTTAATTAAATAAAAAACAAAAGAATGTATTGATTATCTGCAGTGTACTAAGTCTTGGCCTGGAACCTGTTAGGGCGGAGGACGGTCTGTTTGAATAATCTATTATTTTATCTCTGTTCTCTCAATTTCTATACCAGTTATTGTCTCTACCATTTCTTTGGATATTAATCATGTTTTGTCTCATAGTTTATCTTTAGTTGTCTAGAAGCGTTCAGGGAACTTTATTATTTTTTTAGATTTTATGTCTTATCTATTAAAATAACATTAGTTTCTAGAAATAAGTATTATTTTGCTATTTAAATTTTTGTCTTTAGATTTCGGTCAAAGCTGCCTCTATATTTTTAAAAGAAAAGTTAGCTTTAAATTATACAAATAATATGCTAGTATTTGCCCCTTATAAAACAAAATGATATGTTACAGTCGAGGTTAAAATTTCCCTTTACAGCTCTGCTCATCTTCCCCCTGATTGAGAGGAGGTAACTCTCAGGTTAGGAGTGTCCTTCCAGACCTATTTATGTGCTTTTACATCCATATATATGTATCCTACCAAATACATAGCATTACGTGGGTGTGGTTTTTTCTTTTCACTTATGTATCGTAATGTATGTCTTGTTCTGCATTATTTTTACTCAATGGTACCTTTCCATGTTTACACACATATATGAAGATCAATTTTTAAAAGTTCACCCAGTGTCTCATAGTTTGTATAAACTGTATTTTATTTATCCATTTCTTATTTATGGACAGATAGATTTTTCCTCAATTATTTTGCTTTTGTGAATAATGCTGCAATAAGCATCTTATGCCTGCCTCCTTGTGCCCATGCGTACATTTCCCTCTATATTCCACGATACCTAGGCTAATGCCATCTACATAGTAGAGTCTCAATATATATATTCATTGATTTGCTGACATATCTCTGATACATTCATCTGAACTTAGGTACAAAACAAGCAGCCAATAACTGTGTTACATGATGATACATTTTCATTTCAGTATCACCCTGCACTTTATGAGGTGTTAGTGTGTTGTACGATCTCAGTTATATACTAACATTTCTCCTGAGAAAACAAATAAAACTTTGCGTAAAGGTAGTTTACATGTCGAATATTAACCATAATATTAACTGGTGGAACAGGTTCTATTTTCCTCACATCATTCCTAATAACTGATATCATTGCTTCGAAAATTCCTCATGGAGTTTCATCAGAACACTTTCAACCAGACTCCTAAGTAGGATGCCTAATTCAGAATATATTTTCCTTGAACCTGTCTACTGCCAGAATGTCCCCAAAGCCCTCTAGTATTTTCATTCATTTGTAAATAAACTGGTTCACACCCCTAGCCCTCATTTTCCCAGAGTGTGGTCTGCAAGCATCTCTATCAGTATCATCCAAGGTACTCACTCAAAATGCAGATTCCTGGGCCATGTCCAGACCTGCTGAATCAGATCTCAAGGAACAGTATCCTAGAAACTGCATTGTAATACAAACACCAGGTGATTTTTATATACCTAAAAGTCTGAGCACCTCTAATCTAAGAACTTCAGTGGGGGTTAAAGGGTGGGATGGAGGGTTACATTTTGTAGTCATAGGGAATGGCATCATCACTGTAGCATGAGGACTAACCTGGATGTAGTGTGCAGTACAACACAGCAACAGTTTGGGCTGCTACTAGGTTATCTTAGCTCTTGAATTCATTCATAAGGAGCCCACGTCTCCCCTTCACCTGGAGGGAAGCTTGCTTCCTGAGCTGCAATGCTGAGGTAACTCTTCCCTCAGCTCAGAGGAGGAATCAAGACCAATATTTGGGACAGCACCTCTTTCCTCATGTTGGTGGCACCTCCCAAGTGTCCTGGCTCTCAGCCTCAGTACCCTCATTCACTGTTGTCTGAGGCATACATGCCTCAGACACTCATCAGAATCAGCAGGAGTCTTTTCAGAAACATCATGTCCTAAGTCTCTGATCCACTACATCAGAATCTCCAAGAGTGAATCCCAGGAATGTGAGTTTTGAAAACCTTCTTAAGCAGTTCTGATCACTGGCAAGGTTTAAAGACTGACTTCTCTCCCAGAGCAAGAATCCTAGCCCAGCAGGTACCTGTAGCAACCTACTTTGACCTGTCTAGTCCACTTTTGAACGGAGTCAAGACCAGAAAGGTCTTCCTAAAACTAAGGCTCCCTGGAACTTCTATCCGCCCCTGTGAATTCCATTCTGTGATGCCATAGAGAGAAAAGCTAATTCTGCTTCCAGAGAAAGTCTTTAGATAATGAGAAGATTGTTCTTACGTTCTTGCTCTATTGCAACAAGATTTCTAGGTTTTTGCTATAGCTGTACTTGTCCACCAGATATGCCCCACTGGCCAGTGTTCCCCTTTAAAGTGTTGTGTCCAGTACAAAATGCTGTCTTGAAAAATACAGAGTGTGGTGGAGAGTCACAAGTATTACTCCTCCTAAGGATACTTACTCTGTACCAAAGCTAGAGGTAGAAGTTCAGGAATTAGGCAGGGAAAAAGGAAAACTTGAGGATGAGTTTGACATTCCTAATGCTTCTTCACATCATACAGGACTGGGAGGGTGACTGTGCCTGTGCCAACACATGCCCTAGGGTAACCCTCCCCCTTCTTGGGGGCCTGCCTCAGCTCTTCTCTGTGTTCACGACAAGAAACAAAAAGACGCATTAAGGCAACTCAACAGAGGTTCTTCACTGTGCCTTCAGAATACCTAGAACGAAGCACATCTCCACAGGTCACAAGACAAAAGAGAAGGGGACCTTGCCCAGATAGACACTTTTCTAAATAGACACAGGAGGAAAACAGCAGATCCTCCAGTCATGAAAGGCAAAGGAGAAGAGACTCTACCTCAACCACTGAAAGGCTCACCTTCTGCCCCAGGCCGTGGCAGCACTTGATGGCCTACGGCAGCTCCACGCCTGCTCTAATTCCCAAACACTCTCCTGGAGAGAGGCCACCAATCACCGTCTGATATATAAAGTTGTTTGACAATATCTTCAGTTCAAGAGGCAAGTACATTAAAAACAAGTAGCCCACCCTACAAATATAGATGAGAAATGCAGTGATGTATTCCTCAGATCAGGGCTGCCATAGAGTGAAGATGGCTCAAATGACTTTGTCCTCCAAGGTCAGATAAACAGAATGATTTCCTGGAGAACGTGGGAAGGCTGCACAACAAGCTAAGAATTCACAGTGAAACTGGGTCCATGTTCCATGGTTTCAAAGGAGGAAGTGGGATATTGGCTAAGCTGGCTGGCAAGTTTGGTCCTTAAGGAAGCAAAGCCAGTCAGCATGTTACACTGACACCTTCCTGCCTGGGCCTGTATTATGAAGCCATGATGTTCTCACCACACCTGCAGGCAGCTTTGACCCATGGTCCCTAATGAGCAATCCCCCCAGCTACCCACCCCTGCCAACACACCACACTGTGCCTTTCCATCAAGACAGTCAACGAAGTCATTTGTTTTATTTTAAGTACTTTAATTAACACCCGCCCATTTTTTCTTTACCAATTCTCATGTTTGTCCTCACTTTCCCAATCCTGCCCCTCCTAGAGGGAGAGAAGAAGTAGAATATAGTATATAAGGACATGGGTTTTGAAGTCAGGGAGAAAACAAAGCTGGGGCAAATTATTTAATCAAGCCTCACTCTCCTCACTTGTGTTTAACTCGTTATGACTTCTAAATGAAATTTAGTATATTATAAGCACTAAATAAATATTAGCTAACTCACTGGCACCAGTTAGGTGCACACACCTAACTCATACTCGGCATGGTGACATGGAAAGCTCATTGGAATGAAAATCAAAGGATCTGAAACCTTGAGCTATTTCTATCCCCTCTGTGGGCCACAGTGTTCTCATCTTCACAATGAAAGGTTGTACTAGGAACTCTAGTACACTAAGGAACTCTAAGAATCCATCCAAGATTAGAAGTCAAAAGTCTGAGTCAACATTAAAGCAGGTCTGTATGAATTGGTATGGAATGCTCTCCAAGATGCGCTACTAAGTGGGGAAAAAAAAAAAAAAGCATACTGTGCACATAGTATGCTCTCATTGATGCAAAAAGAAAAAGCTGGCAGGGTGCGGTGGCTCACGCCTGTAATTCTAGCACTCTGGGAGGCCGAGGCGGGTGGATCGCTCAAGGTCAGGAGTTCGAGATCAGCCTGAGCAAGAGCAAGACCCTGTCTCTACTGAAAAAATAGAAAGAAACTATCTGGACAACTAAAAATATATATATAGAAAAAATTAGCTGGGCATGGTGGCACATGCCTGTAGTCCCAGCTACTCGGGAGGCTGAGGCAGCAGGCTGGCCTGAGCCCAGGAGTTTGAGGTTGCTGTGAGCTAGGATGACACCATGGCACTCTAGCCCAGGCAACAGAGTGAGACTCTGTCTCAGAAAAAAAAAAAAAAAGAAAAAGAAAAAGCTAAATATTCTCACATGTTCATAGGCTATCTCTGGAGAGCTATATAAGAGATTGGGAACAGTGGTTGCCTCTGGACAGGGAATTCGGAGGACAGGAAGAGGGAGACTTACTTTGCACTGGATACACTCTGTAGTCTCATATAATGTGCATCCTTCACCTTTTTTTAAAAATAATAATTTAAAATCCAAAAAAAGGCCCACATTATGAGTGGGTACAAAATGGCTCATTTTTATATTTCCACCTACATGCAATTTGCTTTTATAATAATTTTATATTTATTATAATATTTAAAAGTTAAATGACACAGACTGCTGTTCTGTAGAATCTTGAGGCTGAATTTTTCCACGTTAATAATTAGTTCTTAAAACCACTCTATTTTCCTTGTAGGCTATAAAGTTACTGGCTCTCAGTAAGAAGGAAACATCTGCTAGGCCATGGGTCAAAGATGGCTAGAGGAAATTAATTATGGATCAGGTACTTCATACACATTATCTCATGTAATCCTTAAAACAGTTCTCTGTGTTGTTAATTTTTTCATTGTACAGATCAAAAAGAAGAAGCTCAAAGATGTAGGATAATTTGTCAAGGAAGAGCTGAATTTTAAACCCAGGCTGAACTTAACCCCGAGCCCATATGCATTCTATTTTGCCACAGTGCCTTCTGGAAGTAATCTAACGGAACAGGTTGATATTAATAATTAAGAATGAAGGGACGGGCGCGGTGGTTCACGCCTGTAATCCTAGCTCTCTAGGAGGCCGAGGCGGGCAGATTGTTTGAGCTCAGGAGTTCAAAACCAGCCTGAGCAAGAGCGAGACCCCGTCTCTACTAAAAATAGAAAGAAATTAATTGGACAACTAAAAATATATAGAAAAAATTAGCCGGGCATGATGGCGCATGCCTGTAGTCCCAGCTACTCGGGAGGCTGAGGCAGGAGGATCGCTTGAGCCCAGGAGTTTGAGGTTGCTGTGAGCTAGGATGACGCCATGGCACTCTAGCCCGGCAACACAGTGAGACTCTGTCTCAAAAAAAAAAAAAGAGAATTAAGAATATTATTCATTAGGGCCAGGCACAACAGCTCACACCTGTAATCCCAGCTTCTCAGGAAGCTACAGCTGGAGGATTGTTTGAGGCCAGGAGTTCAAGACCAGCCTGGCCAACACAGCAAGATCCCATCACTAAAAAAAAAAAAAAATTTCTTTTAATTAGCCAGGTGTTGTAGGGCACACCTATAGTCCCAGCTACTCCAGAGGCTAAGGCAAGAGGATCACTTGAGCCCAGGAGTTCAAGGCTACAGTGGGCTACAATCTTGCCACTGCACTTCAGCCTGGGTGACAGAGAAAGACCTCGGTCTCTTGAAAGGAAGAAAAGAAAAAAAAAGAAAAGGAAAGGAAAGGACGGAACAGGAAAAGAAAGGAAAGAAAAAGAAAGAAAGGAAAGAAAGAAAGAAAGAAAGAAAAAGAAAGAAAGAAAGAAAGAAAGAAAGAAAGAAAGAAAGAAAGAAAGAAAGAGAAAGAAAGAAAAGAAAAGAAAAGAAAAGAATATTGTTCATTTGAGTAGGTGGGGAAAGGAAAGGAAATGCCATGGAAAATGTAGATAAGAGCCGACTTAGTTACCATGAGCCATGTCTGTTTCCTTTGTCATCTTTTTAGCATCAGAGTAAACTTTCTAAAACACACATTCTGGTTCATGCCTCAGATGTACCAAAGGACAATTTTCCTTTACTATTTGCTTTTTTGAAGAGTCTCTTTCAAGGGGATTAATGCTACAGATAGAGCCCAGGCTGAATAGATTGGCCAGAGCAGCCACAACTGGTTGGTTCTGCTGCATCTTTCTGACATGTGACAAGTAGGTGGCTCATCAGGACTCAAACTCAGGCCTTTCAACAGCCGAGTCTTTAATGCCCATTCATCTACTCCTCTTATTTTACAGATGGAAAAAATCCGAGACCCAGAGAAGCCAAAGGGCAGACGGAGGAAGCACTGGGTCAGAATGCAGATCCCACCCTCCTATCCAGCGTCCTTCCTCCTGCACCAAGATGTTGCCTTGAAAATGAGTCGTTTTTCATTTCTGAGAGACAGTGCAGGACACTGGTTAGGAGTATGAACTCTGAATTCCAGTAACCTGGGATTCTTCTCTACTCTTTCACTTCCCGGATGTATGATACTGGACAAGGTGTTTCACTTCTCTAAGCCCATGTCCTTATATGTATTACAAAATGAGGATAACAATTATACCTACTTCACAAGTTAAATTTTGTGTGATTAAGTGAAATAAGGCATGCAAAGTTTAGACAAAAAAAAAATGAAGAGCACAATAAATGTTAACCGTTATTATTATCATCTGACTTATAGTTGGAAATGCATTCTGCAAAAAAACCTTAAACATGTGGATGTGTCTCCTTCAGCAGGCTGTGAGCTCTTAGAATGCAGGGACCATGTCTTACTCAACTTTGAAACTAATTTGGGAGAGGAATTTATTATATTCCAAGAGCTTACTATAACCAGGCCTCCAGCAAAGGGTTTCATATGGGAGACTGCCATGGCTTGTAACACATGAGTCCCCACAAAGACCAAGTACAGCTAGCTTATCTGCAAGGCCTGGCCCAAAGGAGACAACAGAAATTAACTGAACTCAGCAGATCCTACTTTTAGGTTTGAAAAAAGACTTACAGCATGAGAAGACAGCATGTGGCAGAGACAGAAGCCCAAAGATGCACACAGAGGAAACAGTAAAGAGAGGCTACAAGGGGAAGGAAAATAGAGAGGAGTCAGTGGGAACCACAGGAAAAGCAGATAGTCAGTAGATGCTTCATCAGAATGCAGTCCTCCTCTTTTGTCAGGAGGAATTACATTCAGCTGTTTGTAACTGAGACCCAGTGACAATGGCGTATGCACATAAAGAGTTATGATCTCCCATAAAACATGAATGAGCAGAGGGAAGCAATCGGGGCTGGTATGGCAGATCCTCAAAGTGAGCAGGCATCCTGGCTGCTTTGATTTCTCTGTTCCCGCCTCCTTTGAACATGGCTGCCAATCTGAAGGTCATAAGATGCTAAATGAAGTCCAAATTCCAGGAAGAAAGAAAGTAAAGGAGAAGAAAATCGAAAGGTGCTCCTCCCTGTAGTTTCAGCCCTTTACAGAGATTTCCTGAAGTCCCACCCCTGGCTGGCCACCTGCATGTCAATGGCCACACCTAGATGCAAACTAGACTGGGAAATGCAGCCTTTTAGCTGGGCACATCGCCAATCCAAATAAAACCAGGGCTCTGTTACTAAAGAAGGGAAGAGTGGATACTGAAGAGGCAATTAGCAGTTTCTGATATTCTCCCTAGGTCAAGCATTTAGCTGCCAAAGGAACAAGGACGCGAGGTTGCCAGACCTGGGCTGGGCTACCTTTCAGTGCTTAGACCATGTCTCTGAGAGGCCTGCTGAGGGTTGAGATTCCCATCTTCCTTTTTTCCTTCTCTCTCCTTAAAACAAAACCTATTTAAAAAATTTAAAAAATAAAAAAATAAAAAAAAAACTGAAGTGGGCCTCTGTCCTCTCCACTTAAAAAAACCTAAATAACACACAGGCCCATGGTGTTTTATTACAAAAATAGGATAAAAACTTCAAAAACAAAACAATCCTTTCTAATGTAATGAAAAATTTGTTATTTTTTATAGTTTTCTGTGTTTTTTCAATAAAAAGGTAATATAAAAACTTGAAAATTAGTAAAAAATAATGTAAAAACTTGAAAAATATTTCATAAGGGTAAAGTGTTTTTCTTGACTTGTCAGGCTTAAGTGTAATTTAAAGGTAAACAAATAAAAAATGAAATGTATTGACTTCTATTCATTTAATCCACGTTTTTAGAATTCAGTTGTCAGTATTAAGTGTAACAGTAAGAACATCAACAAGTAAGATTTTCATGAACCAACTGCAGGATTTTGCCTAGGTTTTGATTCATGAGGCCCTGGGCTCAAAACTAGCATGAGTAAAATACAATTTACATGGCAGTTAATGTGCTAAACTGAACTGAATTCCATGAACAGTCACACAGCTCTATCTCTTACCCAGCCACTCTCTGCCTCCCCTGAGTCTTTGGACACATTACCTCAGAAGACAGTGCTGGGGTTTTGTGGCTGTTTTTCACTGGGATTTTCTAAATGTTTCATGCAAAATTATCAATAGCAAGCATTTAGGTGCTTTCTGGCTTGTGGATCACACTGGGTCCCTGGTTGATTTAGTGTGAGGGTTGAAGAATGATGGTCCTTTGTTGATTTCAATGGCCATTGTCACCAACCTTGAGTTTTATAGAAAATTGGAGCAACTGAGGCTAAACCTACTACTTTCCTGCAGGGAACTCCTGAATCTACAAGTTTTGTTGTAAAAGTTCTGATTGGCTCGGTGTGGTGGCTCACTCCTATAATCCCAGCACTTTGGGAGACAGAGACAGAAGGATCACTTGAGGCCAGGAGTTTGAAACCAACCTGAGCAATAGAGCAAGACCCCATCTCTAAAAAAAAAAATTTTTTTTAATTTGCCAGGTCTATAGTCCTAGCTACTTGGGAGGCTGAGGTAGGGAGATCACTTGAGCCAGGAGTCCAAGGTTGCAGTGAGCTATGATCCTACCGCTGCATTCCAGCCCAGGCAAAAAAGTGAGACCCTGTCTCTAAAAAAAATAAAAAGTTCTGATCACAGTAAAGCACCGAGAGAGGGAGAATGAAAGAGAGCTGAGTCACATCCAAACAACCCATGCCTGAAATGATAGGAAATGACTGTGGTCTGTCTCCAAGCAGGAGATAGAGGAAGTTGGGAAGCAGAAGCTGCCTGTATTCACAAAGCATATGAAGAGAAGAATAATGAGTGTAATCTACAGTAACCTTCCAGATTAATATTTTCCTTTTTTTTTTTTTTTTTTTTTGAGACAGAGACTTGCTCTGTCGCCCGGGTGGTGTCATCATAGCTCACTGCAACCTCAAACTCCTGGGCTCAGGCAATCCTCCTGCCTCAGCCTCCCAAGTAGCCAGGACTACAGGTGCAGCTACCATGTCCTGGCAAATTTTTCCATTTTTAATAGAGACAGGGTCTCGAACTCCTGAGCGCAAGCAATCCTCCCGCCTTGGCCTCCCAGAATAGTAGGATTACTACCATCTCACCCAGCACAGACTATAAATTTTTAAAGGCCATATCTTAGTTGTCACTACCTTTCAGAGCTCAAATTGCCTAGCCGACAGTAGGTGCTTAATAAATGTTGAATTAGATAAAAACAGTAACTCAAATCTAAAAAATCATATTTATAGCTTTATCTACACAACTGCAAGTAGAACCGAAGTTCAACTTCACTATGCTTGAATAAACTCAGACTTTACCTAAATTAATAACCTCAATTAAATGTTTAGTTTTCTTAACCATATTAAATAAAAGCTAGTAAGGTGGCCAAAACAGAGGAGAAGGCATTTTCAGAATTCAGTATTTATCATATAGACAACAATCTTAATCTAATTAATCCTAAAAATTCATACATAAAATTAATTTTACAGTTGACCCTTGAACAATAGGGTATGAACTGCAAGGTTCCACTTATACATGGACAGACATTTTCTTCTGTCTCTGCAACCCTTGAGACGGCAAGATCGACCCCTCCTCCGCCTGTCCCTCAGCCAACTTGGTGGGAGGATGACAAGGATAGAGACCTTTACGACGATGATTCACTTCCACTTAATGAATAGTAAATATATTTTCTCCTCCTTATGATTATCTTAATAACATTTTCCTTTCTCTAGCTTACGTTAGTGTAAGAATAGTTATATATTATGTAAGTTAATACATATATATGCAACACTTTATTATATAATACATATAACATGCAAAATGTGTGTTAATCAACTGTTTATGTTATCTGTAAAACTTCCAGTCAACAGTAGGCTATTAGTAGTTAAGTTTGGGGGCAGTCAAAAGTTATAAGAGGATTTTCTACTGCACAGGGGCTTGGTGCCCTTAACCCCGCAATTCTTCAAGGGTCAATTGCATTCAAAAGCAAACCAACTGCTTTTATATAATTAGACATTTCATGCTATTGAACCTCAAAGAACACCACAATGGGAAAAATCAACAAAGTTAGTGCATTTGACCATTAGTCAGTTGGGGGAATTTCACTTTTAAAATTGGGAAGTATAGACAATAAACGTGCAATGTTCTTATTCACAGTGATATCTGATTTAGGACTTTAAGTGACTTGGGTTTTGTGTCATCTTTTAAATTAAAAGAATAAACTTTGTGGTAAGAACACCTAAAATCTACTATCTTAGCAAATTTCCAGTATACAATTCAATACTATTAACTATAGTCCTCATGCTACACATTAGATCTCTGGATTTATTCATCCTACATAACTTCAACTTTGTACCTTTTGATCTACATCTCCCCATCTCCCCACTCGATGCCCTAGAAACCATCATTCCACTCTCTGTTTCTATGTATTAGCTTGTTTTCAAGATTCCAAATATAAGTGAGATCTATGTGATAAAATGGATATGTTAATTTTCTTGACAGTAGTACCATTTCACTATGTATAAATATATCAAAACATCATGCTGTATATCTTAAATATATATAATTTTTTAAGTAAAAATAAAAAGAACTAGCTGGTCATGTGATTTTCTAAAGAGTTTGTCTGGGAGGAAAAAATATGTCATCTAATCTTTCACACAGGTAATTTGTCACACAATCAGAAATTATCAGAGTTGAAGAAGATTCTCCTCATTCAGCAAACATCTCTTGACATCAGTTGTGTGATAGGACCTGGGATATGAAGATAAATGAATCAGTCTCTGCTTGTTAATTCAATCTCATGCCCAATGCAAGATTTCTTTCCTTGTTCTACATGGAGATCTTCAAATACATCCTATCATAAGGCAGACCAGTCCATTTATGGATAAGCCAAACTGAAAGATGGTTTTCTTTTTATTGCGCTGTATATGACCCCCTGCGACATCCTCTACTTAGCCCTAATTGTTTCTTCTAGAGACTCCCAAGGGACCTTAATTCCTTCTTCAAAATGACAACATTTCAAATGTGTGAAGACACAAATTAAGTCCTATCCCTTAAGATATCTCTTCTCCAGGCCACGTCTCCAATGCCCTTAACTGCCTATAGTTACACAAGATTTGCCACTCCTTTCACCATCCTCGTCACCCAGTCTATCAAGGTCCCCATTAAAAATGCAATGCTCAGAGCTGGGCACAAATTCCCAGATTTGATCTGTCTGGGGAGGGGGAAGAAAATGCACTGTAATTAGCATTTCCCTTGATTTGGAGGCACTATTTATGGAATCCAAATTTGTATTAGCAATCTTTTATAGTCATGGTTCATCCCTGGTTATTGATTACTTTTAAGCTTTATAGTCTCCTATGACTCCCAGACCATTTGGGAGTTGACTCCCAGAGTTAACTTGATGAGTTAACTCTCCCTCAACATGTAGTTTCATAATTGGGTGACAGTTGTTTTTAAAATCCAAATACCAAATTGTTCCTTTGAGCTTTAGTCTTAGTCTAACCCAATTCTACCACCAATAACAGTGGCCAGATCTCCCAACTTAATGTCATCTACAAATTTGATAAGCACATATTTTATGTTTTCATTTGCCAGCCAGGATGTGGTCCAAAACAAGAGGACTTGTGAGCCATGAGACTACTTTCTCAGAATTGACGTTGATTTATTACTCATGTCTTTTGAAGGTAGCTGTTCAAACAGTGACAAATCCTCCTAACTTCACTGTTATCCATCCTAAAATTCCCTATCATGAAAGAATTTGTTAAATGCTTTGCTAAATTGAGACACAACTTGTCTACGGCATTCCCCTGATACCTCCATAGTAAATATCAAAAGCAGAAATGATATTAGTTTGGCTTCAAAGCTTCACAACATCTCAGGTATCTTCCTATGATAACCTTTTATGATGACATTCCATGAAAGCAATTTGTGACTAATAGAAGCAGAATACCCCAATAACATCAAATGATGTACTCATCAGCAAAATGATACTTCACTGCTTGCCAGCATACTACACTGAATGTGCTAGTTCCATCTGGATAAATGTTCTCCTTTTGTTCTAAAACAAAAATGTACATAGTCGTTTGTCTGGTTAGCACATATAAAGCAATTACACCATTCCTTGTCCCCCAACTTATATCTTCAGCAATGACTTAAATTTTGTAGTCATCAAATCCAAGTGTATGTGGTTGTTTTGGATTGCTCTCCATTCGAAACAAAGAAAATAATAACAAAATTATGTTAAATCAGAAGGTGAAAGTAGAGTAACTTACCCGATTGGTAAGTTTGGGCATGGGTAGCTCTTCCAATTCCTCTCCCCTTCCTTTCGTGAGTCAACCTGCATGCAGAGATTATAGACCCTCAATCACGCCCCACACGCACGGGAGGAGGGGCAGTGTAGTGGGCCACTGCTGATTGTTTTAAGGTGGGTAGTCTGTGTAATTCTGGAGTTGAGTATTATGAAGCCCCCATTTCCCCTGGATATAAGTCACATTCTCCAATGTAATTGTAATCAGTAATAAAGGTAGGTAAGAATATTTTAATCTCCAAATACCAACTCCTGGGGCCAAGCACAGTGGCTAATGCCTGAAATTCCAGCACTCTGGGAGCCTGAGCTGGGAGAATCACTTGAGGCCAGGAGTTCGGGACCAAATGCCAACCCTTTTGTCTTATTTCTTGATTGCTTCAGAACCCCAGGCATGGAACAGAGGTACTAGTTGTTAGGCTCATCAAACATCTGTAAGAACATACTTAAATGAGGAGTTCCCCAGCTAAGGATGTCTGTTAGAGGAGTCCCATGACAGAGCAAAAAAGGTTCCTTTCCAGCAACCCTGCTGTACACAGTCATATGTGGGAAGTAGCCTAGGGAAAGTGTGGCCTTGGCATGAATGGCACAGTGGATTGAAAGGCGTGACAGATGAAGCCATCAGTCCCTGTGCTTCCCTGGCAGGTTCTCGTTCTTATTCCTTGTATCAATTGGTCTCACAACCCCATGAGACTGGGATGTGTGTGTGTGTGTGTGTGTGTGTGTGTGTGTAACTTAATGAAGGTAGAATGAGTATGCAGATGTTTCTATACAGAGACATACATAGTCATTCAGGTAAAAATATACATGCATAATGTATCATATATATTGCATATAAGCATTAGAGGCACTTAACATTTATATACAAAAGTTTAGAGATAGATTATGCTATATAAAATCATGTCGTATATTGGAAAAATCCCCAAATTTGTGTACACAGACACAGAGATGTCAATTCAACTCTTGATATGGCCACTTACCAAATTTCTACAGAATTTACATGAGAGATAATAAATGTGAATGTGCTCTGTAAACTGGCAGGCTCTAAACACATGTTAATTATGATTATTGCAAATTTATCATTATACCAGATGCCAACCTATATGCAGATATCTATGTCCAGCATTCCTTAAATGTATTTAGACATGACAAAAGAAACCAAAAGAGCTAAGGTGGTGAAGCATAACAAAAGCTTGGTATAATCATCAAAATAAATACAGGTGGATGCCACAGGCCCAAGTTTATAAATACAGGGTTTAGCCATTTCAAGAACTATCAGCCTGACAAACTAGACCCTAGTTATGGGAATAAACTTAAGTTTATAGACCTATAATAGGAACAAATAAAATTAATCCAAAATTAGTGAAATCAGGTGGGCCAGTAAGAATTCTAGACCAATTGGAAACTGAACCTTGACCCTAAGTCATGTCTTTACTATTCTACAGGGAATTGCATAGTCTCCTTATTTCTTCTTGACCTTCAGCCATTTCTTTGCTCTATAGCACTTTGGAAAGTTTGCAAAAGGAATTCTAAAAAGTTTCTTAATACTAGTTGCAGTCTTTTATTACGCAATTGGAATTAATCTCTTAAGTCCATACATCCGATAACACGTTCACTTAAACTCATGTTAAAAGTGGCACTACTGATATTGGAGTCTTTCTGGGAAACAGTAGTGTTGAGTGGAAATGGTCCACACACTGGGGGAGAAAGGATAGTATGGAAAGAACATGTGCCTGAGAAAACTCAGCTTCTAAAGACAAGAAGAGAGTGAAATTAGGAAGAGAGGATTGGATGAAGAGGAGGCACATACATCCAAACGAGTTGAAAGCAAGGTTTCAAAGAAATATTTGCACACCCATGTTCACAGTAGTATTATTATTATCACTATTACTATTTTTTTAGAGACAAGGTCTTGCTCTGCCACCCAGGCTGGAGTGCAGTGGCACAATCATAGCTCATTGCAGCCTCGAACTCCTGGGTTCAGGTGATCCTCCTGCCTTAACCTCCCGAGTAGCTAGGACTACAGATGCATGCCACCACACCCAGCTAACTTTTTAAATGTTTTTTTGTAAAGACAGGGTCTTGCTATATTGCCCAGACTGGTCTCAAACTCCTGACCTCAAGCAATCCTCCCACCTCAGCCTCCCAAAGTGCTAGGATTAGAGGCATGAGCCACCATGTCTAGCCCATAGCAGTATTATTTACAATAACCAAAAGTTGGAAGCATCTTCCTAATGACAGATGACTAGATAAACAAAATGTGGTACACACACATACACAGAGTGGAATACTCTTCAGCTTTAAAAAGGAAGGAAATTCTGACACACGCTAGAACATAATGAACCTTGACGACATTATACTAAGTGAAATAAGCCAATCACAAAAAGAAATACTGTATGATTCCCCTTATATGAGGTACCTAGAATAGTCAAATTCATACAGACAGAAAGTAGAATGGTGTTTGCCAAGGGCTGTGAGGGGAGGGAGTTATTGTTAATGGGTTCAGAGTTTCAGTTTTGCAAGATGAAAAGGATTATGTGGATGGATGGTGGCAAGGGTTGCACAACAATGTGAATGTTCTTAATACCACTAAACTGTACACTTGAAAATGGTTCAGATGGTAAATTTTATGTGTATTTTCCCACAATTAAAAATAAAAATATATATTATATTCTTAACCAAATTAAAACAACTTCTAGGTTTGGGGGACAAAAGAGAAAGAAGGGGAGCAGACCTTGTCTACCATATGACTTGCCCAGGTCTTGTTATTCATGCTAGCAATATAATTATTATTGCATTAGAACCCCAAATCCACAGCAGATTGTATTAAATGTGCATTGAAATAACAGAAGTGCTGTAAACATTTGCTACTCAAACTGTGGCCTGAAGACCAGCAGTATCAGCATCCCGGAGTTTGTTAGAAATGCAGAATTTCAGGCCCATCTGGCCCTACAGAATCAGAATCTGCATTTTATCAAGATTTCCAGGTGGCTCAATGATCCATTAAAGTTTGAGAGGCACTGTTGCCAACTTTGAAAATTATGGATTGAGCAAAAATTAACATTTGATCAGTTGAAATGGAAGGAAAACATGTCATTACTGTACTATGAGTTAAACGGAGGAAAAGCTCCAGGTTTTACTACTCTCAAAATTTACTAGTCTCAAAAATTATTAAAGCCAACCTCCATAATATGCTGAAATAAAAAAAAATTTTTTTAATTTATTAAAGCCATATCCATTTATTACCTTTAACATAGAAAATGTTCAAATTGAACCACAAGTTGATTCAATATGTCAATGACAACACCCTTTGAACACTCTGTATTGATAGTTTTCATGGAAGCGAAATGTTTTTTTAAAAAAAAAAGCAAAGAGCCAAGCACAAAACTCTTAATAAGTGGCTGGTGGTAGATTCAAATAACTCATCATTACAGCAGAACTAATGCACAGTATAATAATAAATTTGCCAGAGAAAGTACTGAGCCTCATGAATGTTCAAGAACAATAAAATTCTGGTCACTGGTAATGTGTGGAAAAACCACTAATGCTCACAGCCAACTGGATTCACTTAATGGGATTAAAATGATACGGAGAGAGGACAGAAAAGAAGTCCCAATATGTTCACTGGACACAAAAGGAGAAAATTTGACGAATACAAGTATTCAAGATACAAAAATGAAGTAAGAAAGAGAGAAAATCCATTTTTGGATTAAAAAGGCCTTCTCATTGGGATTTTTTTTAATGTGGTTTTATTCTAATGTGTTTCCTCTCATTACCTCCGAAGCCATTTAATTCAATGCTAAGTATACATTTAACACTAGACACAAAAAATAAATTTCTGAGAGGAAGACAAAAATTAGTGACTCTAGAGATAAAGTAGAGATGACTGGGAGGAAAAACTGGAGTTAGATTCTGTCTCTCACACCAGAGCATACTTGGCTGGAAAACATTTTTTCCACTTAATGATAATCTTTAACAGTTATTGGAAACTCAGCCTGCTTTCATTTTCTTTTCCTCTGGCAAACTTCCATTCACTCTGGCTTTTACAATAGTAAAAATAAGTAAATTTGACTCAACAAAACCAAATGTTATTTTACAAGTACAAACTGAAAATCAACCTAAGGTTTGGCTTGTTGTTTTTGAAACCGATGCTAATTTTAAGCAACAATTCAGAGACTCCCTGGAGCTTTACATGAGTTCATCAGTAGCAAAATAATTTTTAAATAATTAAGTGTTTTCAAGAACAAGAACAAAACTCTTTAAACTGCTGAACACTTGGTACATTCCACATGCCCACTTAGTGTTCTTACTACCCAGGAAAGAGGAGAGTTGGAAATAAAACCTCACTCCGTGGTGGTATTAAAGTTGAACTATCTGGGTCATGATTTCCTGTATTGAGAAAACTATGACATCTTAGAATTTGGTTTGGGATGCACAGGTAAGGTCTTAAGAGATGAATTTAATACTCTCATAAATGCCTTACTCTAATTTTATCAATATATGGAACAACAGTTAACATTTTGTTGAGCAAAACAAGACAGTAACAAGGAACTTAAAAACGGAAGAAAGGGTATTAAAAATCAAGATGCCACCCTCACGTTGTGATAAATATCTGCAGGCTTCAGCAACTGTCAGTTGAAGCAATTTGAATAGTAAATGTTTTCATGTCAGAAGAGAGCTGCACTGAAAGTCTTTGACACTGGTACAAATGTGGGAGGCATAAAGCTGATACTCAGGGACCAGCTGAGAGTTGCCACTGGGCCTGCATCCAAATGTCTGCTGTCTCCAGTACTTCTCTAACAGTGGACTAACACAAGAGCTGAGTGGAGGGCTGGGCTCTACCTTGGGCTGAAACAATGCACCTTACAAGCGAACCTGATTTGTGGCCCCTAGTAACCTAAAATCATAGAATGTCCAGAGAAACTAGAAATGTGCAAAGGAATGTTCGTTTCCTAGAAAGGAAACTTAAGGCCCCCCATGCATATTCCCACTAGGGAAAGAAACTGGGCCCCAGGGAGTCAAAAGAAATCCATCCCAAGAACCCACAGCATCATATAAATGAGATATTATACTTGATTTCCCTTCAAATTAATTCAACTTCATCCAAGCACATGAAATCAAGATACTTAAACATGCAAACAGCCCCATGTTCTCCTTAAAGTTATTTTTGCCTCAGTTTTAAACAGCTAAATTTATGTGCCCTCCAAAATGCAAAACTAAAGCATTTTAAGTGTTTTCCTATGGCCCCCAGTGGCCATTAAGAGTGCTTGAAAATATACAGAATCATATTTTAATAGCAAAATAAAAAACACATTTCAAGGACGCCAGCTTTTCATCTAGATAGAGACAGCTATCTGCTTCAGCAAATATTGGGTCTTTTAGGTGACAATGTCGATTTTATTGCTTTTTGAAATGCTGTGTAAAGCATGAAACTTTACAATTTGCACATTAGGCAATTTCCATCTTTAAGTTTAAATATATTTATGTGATAAGAAAAAGTACATGCATATGAATATATAGAATTTTTAGAAATCATCATTTTTTACATTAGAAATTTCTTTATACAAACATCTTGACTTTTTAAAAAAATAGCGAATGACAAGAACTCTCTAAGATGGCAGAAAATCCAGCTTTCTGTATAAGCAGTTTCACTGAGAGACATGAGTGATGGCAGACGAAGGCCTCTTAAGAATAGACTCAACAGAAAATGACAGTGGCTCACTCACTGAGAGTTTTGTTCCAACTTGTTTGGCTACGAAAAGGTCTTTTGCACATCTATCTATAGTAAATGTGTACTTCTGGTTTTCTTTGACTAAACACTCTCTGTGTTTCTTAGAGGTCTCTTCAAAGGCATCTTTGACAAATGGTGTTTTCAACTCAGGAGCTGATGCATCGTTAAGCGTTTGCTGGAATAATGAGTGGAATGGATTATGTTTAAGTGGCAGAGGGTGCTTGGTGTTTTCTTTGCTGATCTTGGTTAAGACGTGCCCTTGAGCTGCCAGGGAGTCCGTGTCAACAATGGGAGAAAAATTCCGTCGGGGCGGGGAGAATGCAGACCTCTCAGGGACAGCCTGATGACCCTGAAGGTCACTTCTACAGGTCTGGACCTCGGGAGTGTGAGGCAGCATCAGGGAGCCTTCCAATTTCGGTGGCATCATGTCATGCTCTACACTGAGTACGTCCTGGACTCGTGCTCCCTTCAAGTCCCAGCTGGCCCCAGGCTTCAGGGCTTGAACAGAGGTGGTGGCATTTAGCAGGCATTGCTGGTAGAGGAGGGTGTCACTAATGGGGCCACACTTGGGCCAAACTAAAAATCTCGAGGACAAGGGATACTGTCTGTAAGTCGTGGCCACACTGACATTGGAAGAAATTAGTTCCATATTCCCAGACCCTGAATACTGCATGGTTAGATCAAGGCAGGTAGGCAAAAAATTGCAGAAATCCTCGCTTGGTGGTTCCACCGGGCTGGGGCTGTAGGCTGTTTTGTAGGAGCTATATTCAGGTCCAGGCACCATGCGGTTGGGCAGGAACAAGGCAGCAGCTTGGGAAGTTTCCAACATCTCCCTCTCTTTATATTCCCTCTCCAGCATAATGTTCTCCAACTCTTTATCAGCAAAGGCTCTTCTTTTCCTCATCCTGTCACTAACTGGGGGAGGTAGAGGGAAGGTCCCTCCTATATAAGTGTCCGCTGGAATGGGGCGATAGCCTAAAACAAGCAAACATTGCACATGAAAGTGATTAACATCTAAGGAACGAAAACCTGGAAATCCAGAAGGCAAGAGAAACACTACAAATCAGTAACAATTATTTACAGTTCTAGATCACTAATATGTTAATACAGAAAGCAAAAGAGTAAGTTCGGTTTAAAATAGTTTCCTTTTGGGGGGAAGGATATCCACATTTAAACTTTTCGTTATTGTTGTTTTTGTTGTTATAGGTTTGTTTGCTTGCTTGCTTTGACAGGCATACTTTATTGACTGAAATATTAATATTCTTCCCAGGCCCTCATACATTAAGAGACAAAGCTACTCATCTTGCTTCAATTAATGTTTTATTATTACCCATGTCACCTTTTTTCATTATTAAAAAAGATATCTATACCTAGGGCTGATGTCACTTTTATTTTCTAAAGATGGCTCATTATGTACACATTGTTACAGTTGTAGAATAATCCAAGGAGAACTAGGAAAAAAGAGAAAGAAAGTTACAGGAGATTAGTGAACAGAAAAAGAAAAAAAAGACTCAGGAAATAGAGAAGCATAGAAAATTGAAAAGAGCTGTTAACTAGTCAAACACACTCTGCAGTGAACAATTTCACCAGGCCCCTTCCCCTGACTACCAGTGCAAACAAAACAAAAAAATAGGGGTAGGGAGATGGTATTCCCTGCTATACTAAAAATATAAGACATGTTTCCTAAGCTCTAATCATGTTGGCCAGATACCAAAATGGTTAAACAAACAATCATTAGAACACAGATTAAGTCATCACATGAATAGGAACAAAGTTAAAAACAAAGATTAGTGTAACATAAATGGAATTCCTGGCTGCATAAAATACTTTGAGTATTTCATCATCCCCAAGCACTAGCACTCACCTCTATCAAATTTGTTTGAAGAATCCATTGTTATATTTGTGTTTACATAGTGACAAACCTATCATACTCATTTGCAAATAAAATAAAATTTGAAAATTAATGTTTCCATCTCTATGGTAAGTTTTGCCAGGAAGTTATTTACTTGAAATTACTCCATTTAGTCCTCCCACTTCTCAAGTTGCTTTGGCACAATTTCAGTTTATCGATGTGGTCCCTATTGTTATAAATCTGTTTATCCAGTATGTAACCAAATTCATTTTTAATTCATGAGAAGCCACTCTAAGGTCAGAAGTACACAACACAGGGTGAGACAAGAAGGAACTTCAAAACCTGCCCAGAACCAACTAAAGTCAGAAGCCATACAAGGAAAAAACAGAATTCAAATGTCTACTTTTTTAAAAAAATCTACTTTCAACCTGAATTTCATGAAATGGCAGTGATTAAAGCAAATATAAACTTTCCTTTAAATTTAAAGAAATAAGTGAAAGATAGTAATATTATTGATCAGGTCAATAAATAAATTCCACACTCAAATAGAGATACTTAAAAAAAAATCAGTAATATTTTCAGAAAATTTAATGTATCCCCAAGCTTTAGCGAAAGTGAAAACACGGAGAGAGAAAGAGATTTGACTGTTCAAATTCCACCTCCACTTCCCTTGTTTAATTCAAAACCTTTTTCAGACTCTATAACCTCGACTATCAAAAATGGTAAAATGAAGCGTGGAATAACAGCAATTACCTAGACAATCCAAGGGGGGAAAATGGTACAGTGAAAAAGAGTGGAATCTGAGGTTGAACTTCCAAACTAGAGGTCTTCGTAGGTCCAGGACAGCTGTTAAACTCCTCACTTGACTTACTCTAGCTACTCAGTTCCTGCTACAACCAAGTGTTTGGTCGTTTTGTTTTGTTTTATTTTGTTAATTTATTTATTTCCTTCCAGGACATCTGCTCCAGGATCACTTGGCAGTGTATCTCTGTATGTCCTTCACGCTGGGGCAAATTTCACATGCACTCCATGTTAACTCATTAATCATTAAGCAGACAACAAAATTATCAAGATTCTTAAAATGATGGTGACAAAACCTCAGCAGGTACGTGAGATTCATTTTCCCAGGTCATGGTTTCCTTCCTAGAGGAAAGCTTTCTTGCACAGGGGCCGTGCTAATTTTCTCTGTACCCTTCCAGTTTTAGTATACATGCTGCCAAAGAGAGCACCTAGAGGAAAACTCCCTAATAGAAAGTACGTTCCCCTCACATAGCACCTTCACAGGCTAATAAATATACCTGAAAAAAATAAATATGCTTGAATCATGAGAGTTATTCAACTCAGTTTAAAAGACTAAAGGATAATTTTGCATTGTTTTACCTTCTAAAATGCTTTTGGCCAGCAAACTGGGTGCCCTGACTTGCCTCTGGTACACAGCTTTGCGCTCAAAATTATTCTGTTTCCCAGAAAGCCCCTTCTTGTCCTGTAAACACAAGAAACATAATCAACAATGCCCTAAAAGAAAATGTGAGAGAGAAGGAAGAAGGCAGAGGCATCAGCAAATCTTCTAGAAACTCTTACCAATCTAAATGTATTTATTTTCACATCCTGTGTGAAAAACGATTCACAAATTCATATCGGCAACCCTTAATCCTAGGGCAATGAGCTGGAGGCTGTCTGAAGCTACTAACTGGTGAGCTGGGCCCCTGGCTTTCTCTAGCAAAGAGTCACCTCAGACTCTCCTTTCACAGAAGATCGGTGGCCAGAAGAGGAGGGACATCCCAGAGAAAGTGAAATTCATGGTGGGGCAGAGAATAGGAGCCTTTCCTGGAGAGAGTGTTGTGCCCAATGGCTTCATCGTGGACACTCACTGGACTGACAGAAGGTGCCCAAAGCCTGTTGTTGGGCAGTGACTCAGGGCAGGTTTCTCCTTGTGGGAGGGCGGGTGAGATGGAGTGCTGGGGGGTGAGGGGAAGATATCAGAGTTTCCTGGGTCTGGCCACAAACTCTAGATTGTTCACTGGACATGAAAGTAAACATCTTGGAGGCCTCAGGGAATGCAAAACAAGGATACTCCCCACCCTTGCCTTGTGATTCTGGGCCCCTCCACACCTCCATCCCACCCAACCAGGCCGGGAGAATGCTTAAGAACGAAAGGCCGGTGAGAACCCATGGGGGACAGACGACACAGGAGGAAGTCGAGCCCAGAACCAGGACCAGGTCCACTGCACTCTTAGGGGCCCTCAGGAGGCTTTCCCATTGGGGGTCACTGCCTTTAGCATGTCCGGTGATCCACTCTTCAGCTCCTCTCCGCCAAAAAGTAAAATCAAAAATCCTCCCTTGTCCTCATTCAGGGAGGAGGCCCCATAAAGTCTTGCTCTCCCTGTGCAGGCACACAAGAAGATATCAGTTCTGAGGTTCATGAGCCTCCCTCATAAAGAAAACCCCCGGCTCTCATCAGAGCTTGAGTCCCACAGTGGGAGGCAGCAAAGACCCGGCTCTTAGAAAGTTTGCCTGGACAGTAGCTTTGGGCTGTATGACCTTGAGCTACAGGCACCTAACTTCCCATGCACTTTTTTGTCTCATCCATAAAATGGGTAGCATGTCAGCATATTCTGAATACTTCGAAGGGCCAGGAGACAGCAGAAGCACTGAGTGCACCACCAATTGCGTGATTCTTCCCTTCCCCTCCCGCCCCCCAATCAGCACGAGTACTGCAGTGATGAGGCTCCAACTGGACGCCGTGTCCCTGATCAACAATTCTCCTCCCCGCCTCGCCCCCAACACCACCAAAACAAACTTTTAAATATAAAAAATAAATACATAAGATTATTTTCTCGTCATGTCCCAAATGGGCCTCCCTGCCTTCTTTTTCATACAAAAACTTTTCTGCCAAGTTCCTCAGCGATGCGATGCCCACCACGGCTTTCTCCCTCCCCACCCTGCAAGCCAGGGCAGGCAGAGAAGTGTCCTCACCACTCTTCCGAGGAAGTGCCAGGCGCCACAGGGCCCTGGCCGGGAGTGTGGGATAGCTGCCCGTCCCCTCCAGCTCCCCAACCTCCACGGTGGCCCGGGACGCCTCGGCGAGGCGCGTCCCAGGGCCGGGCGGGTACGCACCTCGGTGGCCTGCTGCCTCCGGAGCGCCACCTGGGCGGCCATGACGCGCTGCCGCTCCACCACCAGCAAGCAGTTGGCGCACTGGCAGTCGCGCCAGCGACAGAAGCGCTTGTGGCCCTTGAGACAGGACACCACGCCGTGGTTGCGGCAGCGCGCGCACTTCGGCGTGCGGCTCAGCTTGCGCGGCTCCGCGCCGCCGCCTGCGTTCGTGCCGCGCTCCGGGGGCCCGGCACGCGCCGGCAAGGCCTGAGGCGCTGGCGGCAGCCTGGGCGGCAGTCCACCCTGCTGCTCCTGCTGGCCCGGCACCTCCGGGGACGCGCCCGCCTCCTCGCCGTCGCCCTCTTCCTCCGCGTCTTCGTCCTCCTCGTCGTCCTCCTCATCGTCCTCGCCGTCCCCGTCGGCCGGGGGCAGGCCGGGCCCGGGCGGCGTTGACGGCGGCGCCCCGCAACTGTCCTCCTCCAGCTCCAGGCTCTCGACGTCGATCTCCCAGTCCCCGGCCGCCGAGCCAGCCTGCCGCTCGGCCATGGCGCTGGGGCCTCTCTTGGGCCTGCACTCAGCCACCCGCACTCTGGGGACACACAAAAAAACCCAAGGAGCCACCGGCCAACATCAGGGACCATTCCTGAGCCTCGGGCCCAGAGCTCTTGGTCAGCCCACCTCAGGCCCCTTGAGTTACCCTGCTGTCTACACGTTCCTCACATCCGGACCACACGTGCCTTTCTTGTTATCTCTAGGGCCCCCAGGGATCCACAACGCAACAAGGGTTTTATTTTATTAATTCTAAGCGCTCTGTGAGCACCTGACCTTTAACCGCAGCCTTCTCTGGCTTTACACAGACAAGTCCCTGGGTAACTCGCCGATCACACAAAGTATTGTGTCCAACCAGGCTGACCTAGGCCACTTGTCAGGCTTCCCCATACCCATCATAGTATGGCCAAGATGAATATTAAAATGTCACTGGAATAATTCCTTTTGATTACAAGGGCCCCTTCATACCCAGTACCACTCCATGCTTCCCAAATGCCTCTCATCATCCTACACCACCACAAGGACTTCTCCTTGGGCTTGAAGAGGTCCTTTCGTCCTCCCTCCCCAAAATAATCAACTGAAAACCAAAGTGTTGCTTTGGATCATTAGTATCCCATAGGGACGCCGGGCACAAAGCTGCAGATGGCAGTCCAGCTTCAAAAGCACTTGGACCGCCCAGGGCTGCTTGGTTCACATCTTTAAGGCAAGGCATCCAAGTAAAACAGAAAAGATAAGGAAAGATGATTCACGCCCTTTGCCCTCCCTGACACCCCGAGAGGCATCACAGCACTCACCAAGACTTTGAGGCCCGGGCTAGAGGCCGAGTCAAAAGATATCCAGCTTTGGGATCTGGCTCTCAGGCTGCTGGCTGTGCATGCAAACAGAATCGGGGTCGCCACCCCCAGACACGAAATCGGGGGCTGACAGCTGGAGGCCCCGAGAGAGCCCACTGGACGGTGGGGGCGGGAAGGGAGGAGACGGTAGGGAAGTGAGGAGGAGGTGAGTCAAGTCCTCAGTGACCTCGCCTTGTACATCCCGAACCCTGCAAAGTTCCGATCGGTCCTCTGCAGCCTCGGGCGCTTCACCTCGATGAGGCCGCTTTCGGCTTCCTCTGACCCAAGCTGGACGGGAAAGGTCGGGCCACCCCAGCCTGGCTCAGACCGCGGGTTCACCCGGCCGCACGCAGCTGCGTTCAGCGCAGCGGCACTACTTGCAGTCTCCAGTCACCGCTCCCCTTCCTAGTATTATCCGCTCTGGCCTCTGAGCTTTGCGCCCTCTGATTGGCCAGTTGTCAGGCGGTGTGTACGCTGATTGGCCGAAGCACGCCGGCCGCGGCCGACGCGCCCCTCCCCGCCGCGCCGCACTCAGCCAGAGTCCGCCCGCCAGGCCTTCGGTGCAACGGGGTTGCCGGTCCAGAAGCTAAAACCGAACTGTGACGGTGCCCGCGGGGGAGAAGTCGCCATTTACCTCGCGGGCTAAGAAACAAGCAGCGATACACTCTTAGGAGTCGCTTTATTCACTAGACAAGGTAATAACCGATGAGGCAGAGATCAGAAAGCCTAGCATTATCTACATTATCAGCACCACTAGTATTTCTGCGACTCAAGCATTAACCCAGAGTTGGGCGCAGAAATAAGACCTCTGTAATGGGGCTCACGACAGCATCTTTCTTTCTCCTGCAAGAATAAATCAACTGTTACCTTGCACCACAGCGCCTAGTTAGCATACAAATGACCTGCAGATATTTTTGTGTTTAGCCCCGCATATTCTCGAAGTGTGAAATAGTTCCTCATTAAACTTCATCCAGCCCAGGAGGAAGGTGGCCACCGTCAACTGCAAGTCACTACATTTTTCTGCTATGTCAATTGCTGTTAATTTGGGGGAGAATGGAAATGCATGCCATTAAGAGATTTAGATACATTTACTGTAAGCATGCATTTAAACGAAGCTCTTTAAAAAAAAAAAAAGACTGCTTTTTAGTGTACATGAATGTATTTATAAAGAAAAGGGACTTTCTGCTGTCTCCCTCAAAAATCCTTCACAAAAATGTTTAATAACAAAATAAATTTCCAACATATTGAAAGAAGGAATGAGTCCCCCAATACAACGCTGCATTCTACTTCTTGAACTAAATTTTAAATAACATAGACGCTTTTCTAGTGGCATCTGGTAAATAATTAAGTCCTCTCAAGTAGGATCGGTTTAGGAGACAGATTAGAAAACTGGGTGTCATTGCACTGAGCACATAGTAGGCCCGGAATATTTGTTGAAGAGATGAAATTGCTGAACTAATTCCACGTTACTTTTTTCCGAGCCTGTCAGAATGTTAGAAGTTAACCTGGCTCCGCGAAGTGGGAACAAAGGAAGCTTAGGAATTACTCTGAAAACTCACGCGACCCTCTAGAAGTACAGGTATTCTCAAGCCCTTAGCGACATTGGAAAGTTCTTCCCTGACGACTGGGATTACCATTTGTGCGGGTGCTTGTCCCCAGAGCCTCTTGTGAAGCCCAGTGAAGGAAGGAGAGAAATAGTCCTGTTTATTCTGGTCTGCTCTTCAGTCGCTCTAGCGTTTCAGGGGATGACTTGGGAGCGGTACACGCTCGGACGTGGGAGGAAGGGTCAAACAGACAGTTAGTGCCTCTCCCTTAGCACCACTTAATAACACAAGTGAGTTTTATCTTTTGTATAGTGTCTTGTACACGTCAAAGCACTTTTTAAAAAATTTATGTTGGAGCGTTTGAATTCCTGACAACAGAAATGTGTTCTTATCGCCGTTTATTTATTTTTATTTTTATTTATTTATTTATTTATTTAGACGAAACTGAGGTTCGGAGAGGACCCAGTAGTTTCGAGAGAGCGACAGACTGGCGAGCACCTTGGTCCTAGGTCGGCCTCTTCTCTAAAGAATCTGAAACTTCGTGGAGCACCTCGCTCCCAGGCAGAAAGACTCACAGTGGGTTTGCAGGTTTGGGGGTTTTGTTTGTTTGTTTGTTTGTTTTTACTTGCCCCCTCGCATTCCGTCTGATTTTAGTGCCTAGCATTACTAGCAGTCCTCCTGTAACAGGACCCGGCACGTTTTAATCAAATCATTCTGGTCTTCTCAGCGTCTTCCCCTGCTAGCTACATTTCTGCCTTTGCGAACAAGCTTTTCAGTGCTCCTGCCCCGCAACGTGCGCGCAAGCTACTGGCCAGTGTGTGCACGCCGTTGGCTGGCTGGGCTTTTATTCTATTTATTGCTTTTATGGCAGGGGTGGGAGGTAAGGAGATGAAATCATTAGCCCTTCACCAGTTATTTCAAATATTAAGAAACAAAATCAAGAAAGTAGGTTTGCTAACTCTGGGTAACTAGACTGAGGGAGAGAGAAACCAGGAGGGAACAGGAGGGGGGAAGAAGTTTAAACGGCGGTTTCCTAAACTGAAAGTAAACAAGGACCCGAGCAGCTCTTGAACTAGTGCAAATTTTTTAACCTGCTTTATAAGGAGGAAACAAGTTGGATTTGTGTACAATAAACCACCCGGCTTAAGCCAAAACGGAAGATGAGACTGGGAGAGGGGGGACGGCGGAGCTGGCTCCCGGAACTCGGAGCCTACGGCGAGAACAAGGCCCTCAGAATGTTCTGGCAGAGGCTGGCAGGTCTTCCCCCTGCGTGCCCATCGCCCCCACGTGGGAAAAGCAAAGTCCCAGTGCTTGCTAGGAGACCTGGGCCTGCGGGTCCCAGGTGGGTGGGCTCAGGATCAGTTCCTCCCGGGCACTTTCCCCCTACCCCTGGCAAAAATCGTGCACAATCCCACTGCTTTCTCCAAACATGCTGTCCATCTCCAGGTACCCGCCTATCCTACCTTCCCTACACACTCATCTGCTGTTCTTGGGGACGTGCTGTGATCGGGATCCAGTACCCTCCATCCCCGGGCTGGGAATGCCTCCAGGGAATCTCGATCCTACCAATTGCTGGAAAGTGAGGTAGTGTAAGAGGAAGAGGGTCTTTATCCTGGGACGAACTTCAGGAAGACCGAGAAGCTCCGATATTGTATGCGAAATTCTGTCCTTTGGCGGGGGGAGGGCGGCGAGGGGAAGATGATGGTAACTTTGATCGGATTGCGAAAGGAATCTATGGCTGCTCAAACTATTCGGTAAACTAAATATTCAGAGGGAATAGGAGTCAGAGAGCCTGGGTTCGAACAGGTTGTTGCACCGGCTACATGACCTTGGTCAATTATTTTTCCTCGACTCACTTGCCTCATCTGCCAGAGGGGAAGAGTGGCTTCCCTTGGCCCGGCTCGTTGTGAAGGCTCACTAGTGAGGAGGGTCGGTCTTCACATCGCAGGAGCTCGATATAGACATTCGTTTCCTCCGGCCGCGGCCCCGCCGCCGCGTGCCCCACAACACAAGCTTGACTGAAAGGCAAGGGCGCTAGGAATCCTGCTCCCGTATCGAGGTCCCTCTCTTAAAAGAGGTCAGGCCGTGACTGAAGACCTGGTGAGGTGAAGAAACAGAAGTCCTTTTGGCTTGTAAACTGACACCGAATTACAAAGTACAATTCCGAGTCCCTCTTGTAAATTACAAAGCGGCGGGGCCGCTGTTGACTCAGCCGGAGTTGCTTGGTGGGGGCGGCCGGCGGGGCTTGCTGCTCTCAGAGCTGGCTGGAGCGGGGCCGCTACCCCCTCTGCTTTCCTCTCCCTTTACCCCAAATATCTCTCACTCTGCAGCCCTTTCCGTCCCGGCGCTGCTCTGACCCACCTGGTGAGAAGCCCCCTTTTAGCAAGCAACAAGCAAACCTGAACAAAAAGGCAGGAAGGAGTGTAGTTCCTTCCTCCACCCCCTTGATGAGGGTGGCTTTTTTTCCTTCCAAACACCCTTCCAAAAATAAAATAAATAAAAGAGGGAAGCGTGTTTCCAGTTGGCTCCGGCTCACGGTCCATTCCTTGCGCCAGTCCCACCTGGTTCTCCCCGAAACCTGGCGTTGCCTGTCTAGCGCTTGGCGCAGAGGCTCGGATCCCGCTCAAGGGCCCTGGGCTTCTCCAGCCTGGCCCTGCCGCCTCCCACCCGGCTCATTGAGCTCGTCGCGGGGGTTAAGCCTTCCCTGAGCCCTTTTCTACGCCAGGGCTCTGCGCGGACAATCCAGCTTGAGGACCGAGCCCGAGCTCCTCGGAGCCTTGACAGATGCGAGTTTGAACGCCCAATCTGCCACTCCTTGGCTGGGTGATAGTGAGGCGGATCCTTAACCTTCCTCTGTGCCTCACTTTCCTCGACTGCAAAATGGAGTTAACCTTAAAGGCTATGATGCATGTAGACAGCCTGGCAAGATGACCTGCCCACGCTGAGCATTCAATACTTGAGAGTTGTTATTTGTATTATTTCTGTTGTGTTCTGTTTTTAGAGACAGGGTTTCTCTCTGTTGCCTGGGCTACAGTGCAGAGGTGTCATCATAGCTCACTGCAGCCTCAAACTTCTGGGCTCAAGTGATCCTCCTGCCTCAGCCTCCCAAGTAGCTGAGACTACAGGCACGCACCACCATACCCGGCTAATTTTTGTTATCTTTTTGTAGAGATGCGGCAGCTATGTTGCTGAGGCTGGTCTGGAACTCTGGCCTCAAAGAATCCTGTCACCTCTGCCTCCCAGACTGTTGGGAGTACAGGCGTGAGCCATTAACTCGGTGAACTGCAGAGAGCCCGAGGCTAGGTAAAATTGGAGGCCGGGTTTCCTCCTGACTCCGCCCATCCGACTTTCAGCTTCAGAGGCCTCCAGATGAGGATGGCGGCGGGGAGGGAGATGGTAGGAGTCCTCTCTCTCCAGCACCAGCCTAAACGCCTTGTTAAATCAACCTGCCGCCAGCGCCCGGGCTGGTGACTGATGTTTGGAAACTTCTGGGCATCTCAGTAGAAGTGCTTTGCTGTGGCTGGCTGCAGCTTTGGTTTCTCCAGAGATGACCTCGAATCCATCTCCTCCCGTGGAAAGCTACTCTCGAAACACTGTACCATTTCACGACTTTGGCTGCGGGCGCGGCGAAATAAATAATCCCAGATGGGATTGCGGAGATATGATTTCCCAATTTACTTTGCGTAATCAAATATATGACCCGTCACAAACTATGGGGGTGGGAGAGGGGAGCTTACAGGAGATAACCGCTCTCCACCAAGCCATTAGAATTCTCCCTTTCCTTGCTTTGCATGTCCAAAAATCTGAACAAAAGGACGATGGGATCTGGGCTCTCATCCCTGCTTGGTAGGAACCAGAGTTTAAATCATAGACATTTAAGACCGAAAGGGACGCTTAGTCCACGCCCCTGGTTTACAGATGGAAAGGAATTTGAGGCTCAGAGAAGTTAATGGCACTTGCTAAGGGGACACACAGGTGAATAGTGGCTGTGGGGGACCAAAGAGGACACAGTAACTTCCCTTCCAGCTCAATGCTTCATGCAGTTTTGTTTGTTAATTTATTTATTTGTTTATGTGCCCTTTGCAGTGGGATACAAAGTCAGATGCCCGACTGTGAAGCAATCTTGCCTTCCTAGCATATCTATCTGGAGGATTTGCCAGGCTGCCCGCCCCAAGTCCCGGGCAGCCTCCAACCTCCATGCTGGGAAACATGCCTCAATTCACTAGGGGTCATGTAGCAGCGAGGAGATGAGGCAACTGTAGACAGACTCCCTTGACTTCTCAGCCCCCATTCCAAACGGTGCTCAGGGGAGGTGGAGACTCCAGGGTGCGATGGGGCCTGGGTTCTATGCCAGGGGCGGTGGCCTTGCTATGGAAGGCAGCCCTGAGTGGGGATGTGGTCTGCTGCCACATCAGGAGGCAAAACGCTCTGCTCTGAGCACCTCCTTGAACCCCTAGGGGACCTCGGGAACTGAAACAGTAAACCCTTAACCCTGAGAAATTTCCACCCCTACTCCCATTCCTTATTGGGGTTTAACATTTCAAGGGAGCAGATTTATCCATGCTTAAATCACTCTCCATATTTTCCCAACGGTCCAAAGACCAGGTAGAGAGGAATCAAAGGGGAGAAGCGGGGAGCAAAGTATTGGTGGGGTAGGTGCTATGGTGAAAATCTAATTTCTTCCATGTGTATGAACCATTGGGCAAATCTTTTCACCTTCCTGGTCCTCAGGTTCCTTGTAAAGTGAAGGAGTAAAATTCGTTGATTTCTAAGTTCTTTCTCAAACATTAAAAACCATAACAAATTTTAACTCCCATTTGATGCACTGCTTCCTCAGGTAGCAAGATCAAGGGCAGGCATGAAGAAAGTCCAAGAAAAGGAGGAGGAGAAGGAGGAGGAAACGGAGGTGGGCAGGAAAGGAAAAAGAATTAGAAACGAGCTCTGGAATTGATTTTTGACATTTTGGTGACATTTCTACTCCTCACTTCTGCTATTGATCCTATCGAGTCAAAAATGTGAGGGAAAAAAAGAGAGAGAGAGAAGAAAAACAATCTATCAGCTGGGGAAAGGATGGGGACATGGAGTCATTTCACAAAAGATTCCGTTCCCTAGAGCCCAGACCCAATGAGGATTCATTCAAGTGACAAAGATGGTTACCACAAGTCACAAAGCTTTCATGATACTGTGGCTTCTACATTAGGTCTAGTCTGGCTGGATTTTAAGCCAAAAATCACCAGGCCTTCATAGCCCTGTCTTATGTTGTGCTCGATTGGTCTGAGTTTGGGCTCTCTGGAAGGTCAAAATCATTCCTTCGCTGTTAGCCCCAGGAAATCTATCTGAAAAGTGTTCTTGCTGGGAGGAGGGATGCCTCCCAACGTCTGGCAGAAGCATCCCTATGCTCAAATTTTAATCCAGCCTGGGAGAAGACTTGCACAAGACAGATGCTCCGTGGTGTTTGTCATGATAGAGTGAGGTTGAGGAGGGAGTGTTCAGGAGTAGAGGATCAAACTGTACTTGGCTCTGTCTTTGGATAGCAAGTGACTCTCCATGCTATCCAAGGGACTGAAGTGTGATCCTGTGTCTTGCAGCCAATTGGCAAAAAAACAGACACAATTAAAGAATACTTGACCTGCCTAAGAGAGCAATTCTTTCTGTCCGTGAAATAAGCAGCAAAAAAAAAAGAGTGAGACTAGAGATTCTCCTGTTCTGCTCCTGGTTTTGTCAACTAATCCTTGACCTTAGGCCACTGCCCTCACCATCGCCCATTTAGGCTTCTGCAAAATGACGCTGTTGAGATGGAACCAAATCATCTCTAAAGTCCCTTCCCATGTTTTTTGTACTTCTAGGTGGAATGTGAAAATTGAAAAGGCTTGCTTGAGAGTTTCCCCACGGGGATGTGTGGGGAGGAGACAGAGGAGACAAGGAAAGACCAAACTCAGCTGGAGAGCGGGCGCGCGCCCCTTATAACCTGGCGCTTCATGAACTTTAAGGGCGTGGAGGAAATCTCTTTGAAATCGCTGACCCCAAAGAGCAGGCGGTTTTCTAAAAGGGGGGAGATGAGCAGTTCGTAGGGGCGGGCAGGGGAAAATGTCACTTGCTTCCCACTGATTTGACGCGGCGGGAGCGCAGGTGCAAAAAACTCCTGGCCCCTCCCGCCGGCCACGAAGCCCCTTCCCCGCCCCCCCCCCCGCCCCCAGCCTTCCACCCTGCCCCTTCTTTCGCCGAAAATTTATTGACGAGGTGAGGCCAGGCTAACAAAACTGCAACCCTGGGCGCTTCGGGCCCCACAAGAATGCTTTGATCCTCCCCAGTGTCTAGTGGTCCCCAGCCAATTGCGTAGCCAAACGCCAGGGATCCCCGCAGCAGGTCGCCATCCCGGGCCGCGCGGGGGCGCTGTGGGGAGGCCGCGTCCACCTGCGCCCGACCGCCGAGCGCGAGACCAGCGGCCCCGGGTCCACGGCCTCGGAATCCAGCAGGCCCCGCGCTCCCGCTGCGTTAAGTCCTCGCCCCGTCCCGTCCTCTTTCCAGCGGGGCCCGCGGTCGTGCAGAACAATGACCGACTGAGAAATTCGGAGGGTCATCGTTGGGGGAAGGGGAGCTGGAGGGGGTCCTCTGCCTCTCGGGTTCTGATCGCTGCTGCTCCCAGCCTTTGAGCGGCTACTCGGAAGAATGAGGAAGGGCCCTTCTAGCGTTGATTCTTGGGATGATTTTGCCAAGAAGGAAAAGGGGAAGAAGGAATTACAATTATTGAGGGTCTACCGTTGGTCACCTTCTGTGCCAGGCCCTTCCGACTTGGGGTTATTGACTTTTCACAGCTTTTCACAGTTAAGGAAGCAGGCTCGTGAGAGGCCGCCCTGTCTAGGGCACAGGCCTAGAAACAACAGAACCCAGATCTGAATTGGAAGCCATCCCATTCCAACACGCGCCCCTGCAGAAGTTAGCTACAGAGGCCCTGCTGAAAATGAACCTAGGTCCCAGCTGCTTCTGAAGGAAACCAGTCCTTGATCTTCCCAAGCCTCCAGATTTTTCTCTCAGACGAAGCCAACTCGACCTCTCGGAACACAAATTCAGCAGGCTCTCATCTCAGAATTGTCCCCATCCCACCCCATACCTTTCTCTTCAGTCCTGGGCATTTTCTCCAACCACACCCTCCACTCCTCCAACTGTGCAAATCTTCCCATGCAGATACTGCCCTTCAGAGCAGAGGACATTTTCAGTGGGGAGCAGATTTTCAGAATTTCACTTCCTAGGCTGTGAGGAAGACTAAAGTTCCCAGGTAAGAAATGACCCACAGGCAATCAGTACAATGCATAGAGCAGAGGAAGCTACATAGACCAGCCTGGGCTTTGAAAACATGAAAGACCCAAAATCATTTCCGACTGCCCCCGTCCCCCAGAAGTTTTGTACAATTCCTTTAACCTCGGTAAGCCTCGGTTTCCTCGTTTGTAAAATGAAGATAATAAATATTTTTCCTTGCCTATATTGATGGTTTTATAAGTTCAAAAAGTGACTGGAATTCTTTGAAAATTAGAAAGCATTTTAAGCATAAGGTATTAATGAGGTTTCCCTTGTCTTATTTTGTTCACTTTCAAATCAGGAACATCTTGCCCTGGATTGCAAGTTGGTAAGATCAAGTCAGACAAGTCTGTGAAAGGCCACAGAGGGAAATATGGGTGCTAGTTTATTAATGATTGTTCAAGCAATGCCATTCTCTCCAGTGAAGCTGCCATTATGTTCCTTCACCAGCTAAATAAAAAATCCAGGGCCTTACCTCCTTGTGGCCAAGGGGGAGCAAAGCTCTGGAATGTTTACAGAGATTTCTTTATCTCCCTGGAAGCATTGGAAGGGAAATGTCATTCCTACTTTGAAGAGGAGGAGGGATGCAGCAAGGTAATAAAACCTTTCTAAATAAGCAGGTTGATCCAAATGCTTTTCATTTACCTTCCACAGAAACTCTGTGTTATTTGGTGGCAAAGGACAGGTCAGTCTTCAACTCTTACCTCAATCAGCTGAGGCTGGTTTCCAGCTGGAACTATAAGCTAGGTTGTCTTCTTTTCCTTTCTTGTACCTATACTTTTAATTATGGAAATTTTTAATAATGTATAAAAGTGAGCCAAATATTAATAGTATGATATCCATTAATACTGTCCAGTTGAATAATGTCTGTAATATCTATATATTCATGTGGATATATACTATCTATATATTTGCTAGCCAGATTCAACCATTGTCATGGGTCCTTCTTTCTGCCCCTCACAGCTCAGAAGAATGCTTCAGAAAGTCCACTGCATTTCTGCCGAAGTTTAGAGCGCCATTGACTGAGTTGGTAAGATTACATTTTACTAACTGAATGGAATTTCTGCGGCCTCAGATCTAATACTTTCTAGAATCCACAACCTTGCTATAAATCATCTGGGCAAGATTCTCATTAACTGAGAACCCAGCTTGATGCCAAGGATGAGGGACAGAGACACAAGTAACAAACATGAATCATGACTCTAGATTCTAGTCTAGAAACTAAATTCTGTGCAGCCTACTTTTCTAACCAACTTGGGAGATTTCTTCTGTAACACACAGTAATTACTCCCTCCAAGGGCTTCGGATTGTTATGCTGTAAGGGTCTAGAACTAGTTCCTTTAGCAGAGTTTATCTCAGCTCTGCTTTAGAACTGTAAACCGATTGGATTCCTCCCCACTCAAGAGACTTTTACTTTTTGCCAAGGAGTAAAAACACCTCTTGAACCCAGCCTAAGACCTCTTCAACTCTATCACATTCGTATTAAAAGACAACCTCCAAGAATCTCAAAAAACAGGATTTTATTGTTGTTTTGTTTTTTACAGTTTTTCTTCATCCCAGTTTGCACAATGCATGCAGACATCTGTCCACTTAACTTTCATCCACTTAAGAATTACAAAGTCAGTAGACTTGGCTTATCTTGTCCAAAAGAACTAGATCTGGCCTCAGTATCCAGTCCAGGATATAAAAGCACATAATCGAGTCTCCAGTCATGGCATTCTCTATAGTATTCCCAGATGCTCTGTGTTGTTTGGCAAATCTATAATGTAATAAATATTGATGGCTTCCTTACATGTGGTGGTAAGATTTGCTCAGCCAAAATTTTTTTTTCTGCACTCTCTCTTAAAAAATATGTCACTAGAGTTGTTGTCTTGAAATTAGTTTGTACTCTGGCAGCTTTATTTAAATGTTAACCAGATGCAGAATTTCATTATAATGTTTACCTTTTTTCTTTTTTAATTTGTCCCTGTGGATTGTTGGTGTTTGAAAACATTTTTTTGAAAATCTTTCTGTCTGTTCCTGACTGAAGGTAAAATATTTTAAAAGTCAATAAACTTCCTCGCTTAACATATGTTTTAATTTTCCTTTCTGGCTACAGGATCGCGGTTCCTGAATTTCAAACATTTTTTTCAAGTCAAGACACAAGTAGAGTAACTTTCTAATTGAGTGTAGCTTAATGTTACTGCAATGGTGACTTTTGCACCACAGAAAGGACCCGTCGATTACAATCTTTTTGCCCTCCATTTATAGTTACACACACGCTTCCATTCAAAGCTCCTATTTTCACTCTTTCCAAAAATATTATCCTTCTGGGGTAAAATTTTTCACGCACAAACTCAGCTCACTGACAGCTTTTTTTTTTTTAAGAAGGTTTAAGAAAACTAATCCTTAAGTTATTTGAGGGAGTTAACACGTACACTGGTTTTAAAACCTAGATTTAACGCATGTTGATAATTGAAAATTGAAAGAGGAGAAGAATCCATGCATTTAGCCTGCAATGAGAAAGATTCTTGAGTCCTTTGGAAGTTACCAAATACTTTGTAAGGGCAAAAGTGGTTTCAAAATCACTTTAGATTACAGATTCTACAACATTTATTAAATATTTATCATGACAGAATTATTTCCATTTCTCTGAGGTCCCATAATTATAATAAGCATTTCTTGCTGCAGGGATATATGTATTTGGTAGGCTTAGATAAACAACTGTAATTTTATTATCACAGCCACAGGAAAGGTTTTTGTTGGTTATGTTGTCTTTTAAACAACCCCTCTGTTTGAAAAAGAAAAAAAAGAAAAAGAAGAAAGCACAGGGAAATAAACGAAACTATGATTATTCTGTGTTGGGCACAGAAATACAAAATAAGAATGCAAACATTTTAGAATATTCACCTAAAAATTCACATTGTGCATAAATGGCATTTTTAGGAAGATATTCTTAAATGCAGAATTTTATCTAGAAATTTTGATAAATTTACAGCACAATGAGATTGATCTCATTTACTTTTGTTTGTATGTTTAAAGCATTAAAGTTTTATTAACCAGATTTTTTACACTTGATACATATCAGAAATAGAACTTAAAAGTTTTTTTTAAAGTACCATTATCTTTCACTTCTGTTGTAAAATTAGTTTTCCCAAATATACAAAAATGATTAAATTGATATGAAAAATACTAAATCTGTGGTACCTAGTTTTGGGAAGGAAACATCTCAGCACTGTCAAACATTTATTTTTCTTATTAATTATTGGCAAAATTTTAAATGAAGACAGCCAAAATAGACTATTTTTAAATTATTCAATACAATATCTGACAAAGAAATTTGGGAAAGCAATTTATCATGTGCACTAGATTATTCAGGAGTGACAGGCAAGGGATATTTCATATGATGCCACTTGCTTTATGCTGCTGTGTTATTTGATAATCATCCTCAGGGACTCTGGTCCCAGTCTTACCTTTGTCGTGCGTCTCATCCAACCAAGAAGTAATTAATCTCTATCCAAGTCAAGCCTACTGAGCTTCAGTAGAGTCATGTTAAAATTTTGGGCAGCTGCTTACAGAAAAACCAGAACGGAGGGGAAAGCTACACATAATACTCTACCATTCATTTCCTCTGTGAAAACAGATCCTAAAGGGCTTTACAAGGCATTTCTATGAATGCATTTCTTTTCACTTTTACTTGTGTTCTTATCATCTCAATCTACTTAATAGTGAAAAACATTGAAGGAGCTTCCTTCTTTTGTATGCAATGGAGTGAGTTTTTTTTTTTTAATTCAACTGTCAACAAAATTGTAAGAAAAAATTTAAGTCCATATTTGATGGTGATCCAAGATTCCAAGTCATAAATAAATCATTCTAATATATTTTTAGGCTGTTACCAGAAGAACACCCAGAAGTCAACTGAGGCAACAAGCTAAGTAATTCAGAGACTCAACCGCTCTGCCTCTATCACTTGGGTTTGGAGAATTGGGGAGCAGGTCATATCTCCAGCCAGACGTGAAGAGACAATTCTTACAATCATAAGCAGTAGTCCATTGACCTGATTAGGCCTCAGAGACCAGCAAAACATTTGCTGAACTCTATCGTTATGCCTTCCCAGTAGAGCAGTTTCCAAGCAAAACACACTTAGGAGCACTGCAGTAAGATAGCAGAAACAATCTATTGGCTAGAGCCCTTGTCTCTTTATCTGTGTACCAGGGACTGGGATAGGCAGGTAATTTGTACTAAGCTTGCTAACCATGCAGCTCACTGTAATTGATGTTTATAAAACATTAAAAGTAATGTTTATAAAGTTTATTTTTTAAATGTTTATAAACACCCTGGACCCAACTCTCTGCCCCTCTGCAAACCAGTCTTAAAACGAGGGTTGAGAAAAGTTTTAAAAGACCAGGTTTCACTCTTCTCATCGGTTAAAGGTACCAATGATCTATGAAATGACCAAAAGACCGAATGTTAATATAAGAAAGATAAAAGGTCTGGATAAGTTTCAAACTCCCTAACCAGCCTCTGTGTGATCCAGTTTATTCTCAAGCCTTGCAGCCTTCCTCCCTGGTGTGTGGCTCAGTCTCCTTGGCCCTCAGCCTGGTCTGTCTCCAGAGCCTCCCCGGTTAGCAAGCCACTCCAAAGTCTGCTGTCCTGTACATAACAGCCAGATACATCACTGAAGACATCACTGCAATCCACCCTCCATCCGCCTCCCCAGTGCCACCAGCCCAAACTCTTGCCAGCCTTCAAAGCCATCCACAAGCTCATTTACCACGTTTGCCTGCAAGAACCCACCCCCACTGGGCTAGAATGCCCTCTAACATCCCTGCAGGTCTTTATTGACACCTTTTCTACATCCTTCCACTGCTGCTGGTCCCCAAGTTCTCCATCAGTCACAATTTGCCATCTCTTAATGGGATGTGGGATTGTTTAGATCCCACATTGTACAAAAAACCATCTCTGCCCATCCCATCCAAGAAATACCTTCCTCCTTCAACCTCTGTTTATCTTAACTAACGTCTGTGCTCTTTATAATCTCGACCGGTTTATATTTTTAGTTATTTTTATATTGTTTTATTTAGTTTTTGTCACTTTGGCAAGACATTTGTTTTCAAATCTAGGCTGTAAACTCCTTAAGGGGAGGGACGATATCTTAAAACTCTTCATGTTCCCAATAGTATCTAGAACAAAAACTTAAATATGTGGTCAGTGAATATTTGCTGATTAAATGATTGATTAAGTCCGCAGTCCCAACCCTTGATCCGAGGCCTGGGACTGGTCCATGGCCTGTTAGGGATGAGGCCACATATCACTGCCTGAGGTCTGCCTCCCACCACCACCCCACCCCATCCATGGAAAAATTGTCTTCCATGAAACTTAGGAACCAGGCCGCACAACAGAAAGTGAGTGGTGGGCCAGCGAGCCAAGTTTCACCGGTATTTACAGCAGCTCCCCATCACTCACATCACCACCTAAACTCCGCCTTACCACCACCATCACCCCCCCCCCGACCCCTGCCGTCCATGGAAAAATTATCTTCTATGAAATCAGTTCCTGGTTCCAAAAAGGTTGGGGACCATTAGATTAAGTCATTAATTTGTGAGTAGCAAATAAAGATCTTTTGTTCATTAACACAACAGACATTTGTTGAGCACTTACTATGTGATGAGTCCAGTTCTAAGCTCTGGGGATATAACAGTGAACAAAACAAAGTCCTCTGGCCTCATGGGGGCCAATTAACAAATAAACAAGAAAGTATATAATATGTTGGATGTTAAGTACCATGAAGAAAAAGCTGAGTGAGAGAGATAGGAATGGGGTTATTTTATGGGGGGGGGCGTATTTTATAGAGAGCGGCTTCACCAATAAGGGGATATTTACACAGAGACTTAAAGGAGGTGTTGTATCTGATAGAAAAACATTCCAGCTGGAGAATACAGCAAGTGCAAAGGCCCTGAGGTAGGAATGTGCCTGGCATGTTTAAGGTACAGTAAGTGGCAAGTGCAGCTGGATTAGAGTGAGCAAGGGAGACAGTGGTAGTGAATGCGTATTTAGGGGTGAGGAAGGGGACACCGTACAGAGCCTAGAGAACCTGGGCTTTCACTCTGAGGAAGATGGGACACCTTTTAGGGATTAGAGCAGAGTGAGATAATGTCACTTACTTTGCCCATAAATAAACAGAAACATGAAGCATTAAAGCAGTTTGTACCATTCATATCTATCAGTGTCTAAGATCAAACCATCACTCAAGTTATTTGTGCAAAATAAAAACATTACTATATTTATAGAACACTCACCTTGGCCAGATGAACAGATTATCTAATTCATTTCTGGAAACTATGCTCTGAGTCAAGCATCATGGCCACTTAATAGAGGAATGAATAGACTTACAGAGGTTAAGAAACTTGGCCAAGGTCACACATCTGATTAGTGGTAGACCTGGAACTCCAACCCAGGCAGATCTAACTCCAAAGCCCACTCTCTTAATTACTGCCCATGGAAATGGCAGAAATCTCAAACATATACTACACTTGAATATATATGCTTGAGTACAGATGGCTTGTATATAAAATAGTCGATATCATCTTTATGAGTATACCCTTCAGTATCACTACCATTTGAGAATCTGGACATAGATTGTTGGCAAGTGGCACTACCTAGATAAGTGGGAAGTTAACTGCCATTAACTTATTTCTAGCAATTCCCTCATGGAACTAAGTTGTATGGAGACCTGAGAGCAAGAGTCTGGTGCTTACAACTGCTTGGCATCCGGCTACAGCAACCTGTTACTGTGGCTTCTCCATTAGCCTCAACAGCACTCGAAGGAGCAAATACTGCACCTACCCCTGCAGGGCAGGGGTTCTCAACTCCTGGAAAACATGGAAATCACCTATAAAATTTTGGTCCCCTTTCCCCCCCAAAAATGTGCTGAGGCCAGCACCCCCACAGGTGCTGAATCAGCAGATCTGAAGTGCGAACCGGGTACTTTGACACCCACCAAAGATCAAAAACCATGAACCTATGGGCCTAGAAGTCTGTCAGTGCCATGGTATCCAGAGAATTTGTCCAGCTCTGACTTAATAACTGAAGGGCTCACTGGGTAAATATATATCTAACAATTTTTTTTCTTTTTTCATTTTAGAATCATAAAACATTGCGTCTGTCAGGTGAGCTTCTAGATTCAATATTTGGGTCTGGATATGTGAAAAAAGGAGACACTGATAGATATTCTAATAAACAAAAAGTGAGCAGGAAGTGTTGTCATTGAAAAGAGTGGGACCCAGTGGCAGTGGGGGTCAGGGGCAGGATGGCAAATTGGCTTCCATTCCAGTACCAACTGGGATGGACAGTTTGTGGCTGCGAGGAGTGCTGCACAGTGAAAAGGATTCTGAGGCCGGGCAGGAAAGAGGGAGTGATTGATTGGCAACATCTACAGATGTGCGACACACTTTTAGAGTCACGTGGGAGAATGTCATGTCAGAGAAAGGCAACTTATGTAATTAAAAAAAGAAATTAAATTGTAAGAAACATCAAAATTTATATTTAGCAGGTAAAAATCCATCTATTCTCTATCAACCATAGAAGCATTCAGATGGAGATCTCAATAGAAAGCCCAGCCTTGACAATATTATTGGTTAATTTACCTAATAATGCTAATATTTAAGAGGAAGGATGAATTTAATTATCATGTGATTTATCAAGTATATCATGGTTAATGGAGCTGTATTTCAGTGTAATCCTGCAGCCGAATCAAGGCCATCAATAATTAGCTAATTATCAAATTGTCCTCTACTGACAGTGTTATTCTTAATCTAAAGTGTTGTTTATTTAACTGCTGGCTACTGTCTCTATTATGGGCTTTTAGCTTCTTCCTCTGATGTTTTTCGAGCCTGGTGGTGTGACATTGTTTTTTTTGTCTTTGTTCCCAAGGCTTACTGTTGGTTTGTTTTAATATTCTTTTGATGTGCCTATTTATGAGACAGTTAAATAAACAAACAAACTCTTAGGCTGAGAATATGTGAAAAAGAGGCCCTCATCTACCTGATCTTTAAAAATATTTAGGCAGGGGAGGACACAAACCAACCATTTTTAGATCACCTTTCTCTCGCCAAGCAATACAACTCTTTTTTTTTAATATCCAACATGTAATTGAACTTTTAATTTTTATTACCAGTGAAGGACAGAAATTTATACTTTTAATAAGCACCCTAGATGATTCTTATAACAACTCTTAAAACTATTTTTATTTTTCCTCTATTTGTCATATATAATTTTTAAAATAATATCCTAGATTATGCATAGCTATTATTTCCTAATTCATATAACTTTTTAGTAAATGATTTTTTTAAATATCGCAATATCTTACATTACACATAGCTATAACTCTTTCCTTCCGTACGTGTTAGGCACACTTCAACATAAAATATAGATTTGTGATTCTGGAAAGATAATGAATGTCTCACATGATAATGTGTACTTATGCAAACACCTCCTAACAATGCCACAGAATGAAAGACACATAAAATTGAGGGCCGGAAGGGACGTTAGAGATCATTTACTCATGTGATTTTTAAACATATTTTAGCTCAAAAACCCTTTCTACAAAAGAGAGCAACACAGAAGGCCTCAATATGAAACAGTTAAATTCGGAGCCCCCTAATTGAAACAGGAGTGGGGAATCCCGAGTCACTCAGCTTGTTTCCCCCAACCCAGCCCAGTGCTGTGGTCCCTAGTTTGTGGAAACTGATTTAGGAAAGTGAGGCTTAGTCGGATGCTATATTATGCAGGATTTGTTTGCGGAGCATTTCAACACCAGACTAGGGATGCTGTATCATGTTTCCCTTAGATCGCCCCTCTATGAGCAGCCTCTAAAACAGGAATTTTTGATATTTTATTATATATACCAACCATTGCTAGAACATGATGCTCCAGCATGAATGGGCTTTGAACACACATTTCCTTTTTGTAAACCATAATTTCTAAGTTTACATCCATAATCATGTACATTAATGAGAATAATGTCATTAGAGAACAATGACCACAAGATTTGACATACAGGGTTACGGGTGTCCTATTAGCCTCAGCATCATTGCTACATCTTGTTTTGATTTTGAGACATTCAGAAACTGCCGGTTTAAGACAGGTAGCTGCAAGAGGTAATTTTCAAACTTTTTTATTAAGGAAAAATATATATACAGTGATACTAAGTATACAATAATTTTTTAATGAATACATATGCCTGCATAACCAACATCCCAATCAAGATATAGGAGCATTGATTTCTGTCTGGCTGACTGTGGGATGAGGGATGAATACCTTTTGCAGTGTGCAGCTCAGCCAGTTCTCATTCGGACAGAAAGTCTTCCTGAGAGGTTCACTTAAGAGCTCAATTCCCAACGGTAACAGTAGCCCAGGGTGTTAGATGCTCCCGACTCCCACCCAGGCACGGCCAGGGAGGGAGCCACGCTTTCAGGCTGCCCCACCTGCTGCGCTGTGAACTCATGCCTCCTCCCACAGCAGAAACAACAAGTGGAAAAGTGGGCACCCACATTATAATGATGCACAGAAGCATTTTTTTTTTTTATTTGATGGGGCAGGCCCAGCCAGGGAGAAGGGGCTGGAGCTCCTGTTCCCAATGTGTGCTCTCGTTGTGGCAATAGCGAGATTGTTATGAGAGTGAAACCCGAGCTGGGTAATGTGTGTAGGATCTGTGGCTTTATTGTGTCCCTGCTATGTTAATTAGTATTAGGAGCATGATGGATTGGCAACACGTGTGCGCTCTCAGTCTTAAACCAGCCCTGAGAGTTTAGCACTCCATTAGTTACACATCACAGAAACCCAGGGGATGTTTACTCAAAAAGTGGATCACTTACAGGAGGGAAACATGCTAATTCATTCCTGATACCGTCTGGGGAGAGGGACACCCCATCCACCAGTGCGCGGTGTAACCCGTCATCCAAGACAGAGATGGAATTAGAGGCTGGCGGGAAACTACAGAAAACCCCGGCCCCCAGCCTGGGAACCCTGAAATCCCAAATCCTCAGTTGTTCCTACGTGAATCCCTGTGAAACAGAAGTTCAGAGAAGGCTCTGTGTTGACATTTCAATTCATTACCCTCTTCCAGAAGCAAGGAAGCCTCGACCCCACCTCTCCCACCCCCTTGCCAGGCCACAGAGAAGGGAACTCGCACTCTGCCATCCTTCTCACCACATTTCCCAGCAGCTGCTGCCGCTCAGGCCCGGACCAGCTGCGTCTACCCCCACCTCAGCACAGGGGCACCAAGAGGGCCCACGAGGGGCTGTCTGAAATCCTGGAATCCTCAGAGGCAGGC
>RJWJ010006891.1:0-60129 GCA_004363605.1 Indri indri | reverse complement strand
AATTTTCTCTCTGTCTCGTTTCTGCTTCTCTCTGAGATCTGCTTCATTCTGCTTCCCTCTCTCTGCGGATAAGCTTTCTCTGCTCCTGAAGTGACATGGTTAAAAACATGGTCTTGTTATAATGCCCCCAAATTTTTTACATCTTCTCTGTTTAAGCCCAGACTAAGACTGGAAACCCTTCCCCCTAATTCCAGAATCCTGGGGAAGGATCTGTGATTGACCTAGTGTGAGTCAGGTGCTCAGCCCCAGAGGAAAAGTATAGCCACCAGGAGCTTCTGCTGAGGTGGAGGGTGGCTTGGGGGACAGGACAGTGTTCCAAGAAAGGGCAAGGGCTCTGCCAGGCAATCCGCCTGATGTCAAAACATGAGATAACAGATCAAAACTACAGATGACACTTCGTGGTGAAAATGTGAATCACAGTGATGGTTTATCCATAGGAAAAAAAAATACAAGTATAACAAAATTGATCCCAGAAAAGACGGAAAATCTAGACCAATTACTACAGAAGAAATCAAGAATGCTGCCAAAGAGTTAACTGCTCCTCTGCTCAAAAGGAAAAAAGAAAGACTAGGACCAGACAGTTTCACAGTTTGTAAAAAGAACAAAACGACTGAGACCAACTCTTGCTGCTCCTTGCTTGGCGTTGAGGCTGTGGGGAAATGCCCTTTGAAGGGGCGGTTGCTCAGGACGTGCACTGTGAGCTGGACCTGTTGACACTGCAGCGGGCATCCATTTAGCTTCAGGTTGTCACTTACATAGTGACATAACATTCTGCTGCCATTCTTAGCTATGGACAAAGAGGGGTCAGCTGGCATGAGAAGTATTTGGATTCTTTTTTATTTTTAGTTAAGTGAGATCGTTTTTAAACTGTTTTAAAACATACCGTAGAACTCTTCATTGTTAGCAAAGCGGAAGAGCCACTGCATCAATGAAAGTTCAAGAACCTTCTGTACTTAAACACATTTGCAATGTTCTGTACTTTTTATATTTAGAATGCTGAAATGTTTTGGAAGTTAAACAGTATTACATTAAAAAAACAATTTATCCTTATTATTTGTGATATTTAGATTACCTACAAGTTTTACTTACATTTTTTTCATTTTGATTGTCATGAGCTGTAATCTTCTGCTACTAGTATCCTTGTGACTCTTATCATTTTTGTTTTTGAATATTGATGCTATTTTCTTCGTTGCATATTCATTATTGTTAATATCTTCATTGGGAAATGGACCCTTTATAATTCAAAGTGTGTTTCTTTGACTTGCTTAATGATTTTGACCCAGATTCAACCTTGTTTGATTGTGACACCTGCTCTCTTTTTATTTGCATTTGCCTAATGATACTATTGCCCATCTTTTTATTATCAACATTTATGCATTACTTTGTTCTGACTGGGAGTAACAGCACAGAGTTAGATTTTGTTTTGTGATCCAATCTGCCAGTCTTTTTCTTTTAATAGGTGGGTTAAGACCATTTACATATTTGACACGAGAGGTATGTTTGAGCATAGATCTGGCACATTATTTTATGTCATTCTTTCTCCTTTAAAGCTTTAAAAAAAATCCTCCATGAGGTTATCTATTTGCTTTGTTTTGTGTGTGTTACTTCTGATAATTTGGAAGGCTTATATATTTGTTTTAACGGAATAACTTTTAATGCCCTTAATCCTTAATTTCTTTGGACATTATCTGTAATTTTATACCATAATTCCAATGATGAAATTAATGTATTTTCTCTGTTTCTACACTTTGTGTTTGACTTGGTGTTGTAAAACACACTCATATACCTACTACTTGATTTATTGCCTTTAAATGATATCTTAAAGATAGTAATGTTCTAACACTACTTTCTACCTTTCTGTCAGAGTAAAATATTCGGTTATAGCTTTCATATACACAGATTTTCTAGTTAGAAATTTTTTATTGATATTCTCCATCCACTATTTTACTTTTTGTTCTTTTCCTTTTTTATTTTTTCTTGTGTTAATTTTCTGTAGACTTTAAGCCGTGTTGTCTGTTTGGTTTGGTTACTCATGTTTAAGAAGGTGAACTCTTCCGGACCAGCTATTTAGATGAACATGTATGTAGGGGGACCCCTGGGCCATGCCCATGTAGCAGACATTTACCTTGTGACTCAGAGTTTTGCATTTACTCTTCTCCATCTTATTTGCTAAGGAGCTGTGGAGCTGCTCACAGTATCTTCTCTGCCACAGGGCAAAGTGCTTCCTACAAATATGGCTTGTCTCTGTGAGTCTCTGTTTTGCTCAGCCTCCTCTGCTTCTCAGAACTAAATCTTAGACATTTTTTGTTTAAATGCATGCATTTATTATATTGCATGAAATATGGGGCTTTATCTCTCTCTCTCACACACGCACATACAAACACACATGCACGTGAATACTTCCTGTCTCCCCATCCTCCTAACACAGGTGGATCAATTTTTGGTTGACTCAGTATTCAGTGCTTACAGTTGTTTTTTTTTGAGACAGAGTCTTACTCTCTGGCCTGGGGCAAGTGCCGTGGCATCAGCCTAGCTCACAGGAACCTCAAACTCCTGGGCTCAAGCAATCCTACTGTCTCAGTCTCCCGAGTAGCTGGGACTACAGGCATGCGCCACCATGCCCGGCTAATTTTTTTTTTTTCTATATATATTTTCAGCTGTCCAATTAATTTCTTTCTATTTTTGGTAGAGACGGGGTCTCGCTCTTGCTCAGGCTGGTCTCGAACTCCTGAGCTCAGGACGATCCGCCCGCCTCGGCCTCCCAGAGTGCTAGGATTACAGGCGTGAGCCACCGCGCCCGGCTCAGTGGTTATAGTTTTATGACCATATAAATGCTTTATACAGATGATCCACGAAGTGTATTATACTTTTCCTTAATAATTTTCTTCTTAACAAGAAATAATAATAATTTTCTTGTTTGCTTAGTTTTCTATATAACTCACCTCTAAACTCTATGTTAATAAGTGTTAATACGTTAATAAATGAGGTATTCTATGTATTTAATCATGAATGAGCCACTCCTGGAGCCTTCTGTCGGCTCCGCTCTGTGCTGGTTGATGTCTGGGACTGTCGCAGAGCTTATGTCCCCCTTATCCTGGGCATTCCCTTCACCCCTCTCTTAAGTTTGGGGCCCTGTTTCTTACATGCCATGTCTTCTATTTTTCTTGGTTCATTCCCATATTTTTGATGGAGTGCATTATTCAGGAGATAATTTTATGTTACATACATGGCTGAAAAGATATTCATTCTATTACATACTTGAATGACAATTCCTAGTTGGAAATATCTTTTCTTCAGAATTCTTACGGGATTGTATCATTGTTTTACAGCATTCAGAGTTGTTATTGAGAAGCCCACTGTCATTTGTCAATCTGATTTTTGATTATTTGTTTGCAGTTTGTGCCCACCTCCCTCCACCAGAAGCTTTAATTCTTTTTGTCTCTGGTGTTCCTATAATTTTTAATCCCACTGATATTCTGGACTGATGCCCAAGTCTAAGTTAAGTCTCTGAATAGTAGTTGTGACTGTAGAAAGTGAACATGAACTTAAACCTGTGATTCTTTTTTTAAAAAATAGCTTTATTATGCAAAAAAATCACCTATCATTGCACAGTTCTATGAATTTTGGCAAATGTATACAGTCATGTAATGACTACCATACAAGTGTACTTTAATGATTTCCCCAGTGTTTTCCCAATAGGACCTAGGCCATTTACTCAGTTGACAGTACACTAGGGAATACCTAGCTATTCAGAGCATTATGAGATACAGTGTGTTACTAAACAGTGATAAGTTGGAACACCAGGTAACAGATGCAGTCCTGGCCAAAGTCCATCTTACTGTGGGTTCACTGGATCTGCAAAGTCACCTGGTGGTCATTTCCCTTCCACCGAACCTATACCAGTAACCACCTACTTCTAGTCTTTTGGTTATACGAGAAGAAAAAAAACACCCTTATTTTTTTCAACTACTCTTAGAAGATGCATAATGATTATTAATAAAGGTCTAATTTTTTTTTCAAAATGTTACGGGGGTACAAAAGTTTTTGGTTACGTGTATCGATTTTGTTATGCTTGAGTCAGGTTTATAAGTGTGCCCATCACCCAGACAGTGTTCACTGTACCTATTAGGTAGGTTTTTGCCTATTCCCTCCTTCCCTCTACATGATTTCCACTGAATCTTACTTCCCTCTGTGCACCTGTGTGCTCATCGGTTAGTTCCAGTTTAATAGCAAGTACATGTGGTGTTTGTTTCTCCATTCTTTAGATACTAATAAAGGTCTAAATTTAACTGTTCATGAGCATCCTTCTTGATATCTCTATGTATATACACACAAATATATATGCAAAAATGGAATCACACCTGCCCTAGCCCATTTTGTGCTGCTATAACAGAATACATGAGACTGGGTAATTTACAAACAACAGAAAGTTATTCTCTCACAGTTCTGAAGGCCGAGAAGACCAAGATTAAGGCACCAACATCTGGTGAAGGCCTTCTTGTTGTGTCCTCACATGGAAGAAGGCAGAAGGGCAAGAGTAAGTGAACTCCTGCAAGCCCTTTTTACAGTGACATTAATCCATTCATGGGGCAGAGCCTTTGTGACACTGTTGCATTGGGAATTAAGTTTCCAACACATGAATTTTGTGGGATACATCCAAACTATAGCAATAAAAATGTTATCTGGTGACTTAAGTTTTAAACCCAACAGTGTATAATATCTTATAAATATTTCTACAGTGTATTAGTTTGCTTTTGTTGCTGTTACACATTATCACAAACTTAGTGGCTTAAAAAAAACACGTTTACTTCACAGTTTTGTAGGTCAAAAGTCTGAAAATGGATCTAACTGGGCTAAAGTCAAATTGTTGGCAGGGCTGCATTCCTTTCTGGAAGCTCCAGGGGAGAATCTATCTCCTTGCCCTTTTCAGCTTCTTCAGGTAGCCCACATTGCTTGTTTCACGTCTCTCTTCCTCCATCTTCACGGCCAGCAGCCTTGGCTGAGTCCTTCTCACGCTGCCATCTCCTTGGTTCTCCCTCTTCCACTTTCAAGGACCTCTGTGATTACATTAGGCCCACCTGGATAATCCAGGATAATCTCCCAATTTAAGGCTGGTTTATTAGTAACTTTAGTTCTATTTGCAACCTTCATTCCCCTTTGCCATGTAGCAGCTAGATTCTAGGGATTCAGATGTGGATGTCTTTGGGGGACTGTTATTCTGCCTGCCACAGTCATTCAAGGTAAATCTGTCTCCCCATGTTTTAATAATTATAAAGTATTACACGGTACAGATGTATCTGGATTTATTTAACCGCATCTTGTTGACAGATATTCATTTACTAATTCATTTAATACATATTCACTGGGTAGCTACTATGTTCCATGTTAGGTGCTAGGGATATATTTGTGAGCAATCATTTATGTTGTTTCTCTTCTATACTATTATAAACAATATTTCAATCATCAGCCTTGTGCATATATCTTTAAGCATGTATGTTCAATTAGTTCTTTAGAATAAATTCCTAGATTTAGAAATGATGAGGCGGGAGGATCGTTTGAGGCCAGGAGTTTGAGACCAGGCTGAACAATACAGCAAGACCCAGTCTCTACAAAAAAATAAACAAATTGGCTGGGTGAGATGGCTCACGCCTGTAATCTTAGCACTCTTGGAGGCTGAGGCAGGAGGATCGCTTGAGCTCAGGAGTTCGAGACCAGCCTGAGGAAGAGTGAGACCCCATCTCTATCAAAAAATAGAAAAATTAGCCAGTCATCGCGGCACCCACCTATAGTCCCAGCTACTTGGGAGGCTGAGGCAGGAGCATCACTTGAGCCCAGGTGTTTGAGGTTGCAGTGAGCTATGATGATGCCACTGCACTCTAACTGGGGCAACAGAGCAAGACTCTGTCTCAAAAAAAAAAAAAAAGAAAAGAAAAGAAAAGAAAAAGAAAATAGACAAATTAACTGAGTGTGGTGGCACGTGTCTGTGTTCCAGCTACTCAGGAGGCTCAGACAGGAAGATTGCTTGAGCCCAGGAGTTTAGTCTACCCTGGGCAACATTGTGAGAACCCTTCTCTACAGAACAAAAATTCACAGGAATGGGTATAGAGATTGCTTTGTAAGATGAAAAGAGTTCTGGAGATGAGTTGTACAACAATGTGAATGCACTAAAACAACAATGAGATGTCACCTCACACCTGTTAGGATAGCTATGAGCAAAAAGATAAGAGATAACACGTGTTGGCAAGTGTATGGAGAAAAGGGATCCCTGTACACTGTTGGTAGAATATCAATTGGTATGGCCATTATGGAAAACATTAAGGCAGTTCCTCAAAAGTTAAAAATAAAACTACCATGTGATCCAGCAATCCCACTTCTGGGTACATACCCAGAAGAACTGAAATGAGAATCTCAGAGATGTCTGCACTCCCTTGTTCATCGCAGCATTATTCGCAAAAGCCAAGACGTGGAAACCACCTGAGTGTCCATCAATAGATGAATGGATAAAGAAATTGTAGCATATGTGGACAAAAGAATATTATTCAGCCATCAAAAAGGAAATCCTGCCATTTGCAACAGCATGGATGAACCTTGAGGGCATTATTCTAAGTGAAATATGCTAGGTAGAGAGAGACAAATACTGTATGGTCTCACTTAATATGTGGAATCTAAAAAAGTCAAACTCATCAATAGAAACAGAGTGGAGTGGTGGGTGCTGGGGGCTGGGAGGTGGGGGAAACAGGGAAATGTTGGTCAAAGGGTATAAACTTTCAGGTATATGGTGAATAAGTTCTGGAAACCTAATGTCTAGCATGGTGACTTTATTTAATAATAAGGTATACTTAAAATTTGCTAAGAGGCTAGATCTCAAGTATTCTCACCACATACACATACACACAGTAACTAGGTGAGGTGACAGACGTATTAACTAACTTGAATGTGGTAACCATTTCACAATATTGACATATATCACATCACCACTTTGTACACCTTAATTCTATACAATTGTATTTGTCAATTTTACCTCAATAAAGCTAAAGAAAAAGAACACAGGGAAGGAAAGATTGATAACTATAAAAAAATCTTTGTTAAAAGCTGCTTCCCATTATAACATGTAGAGTTACTTGATGGTCTTATGCAGTTTTACAACACATACTAAACACAAATGAAGAGCAAATAAAAATATTATACATAAAAAACCAAATGTGAATGTATTTAATACACTGAACTGTACAATTAAAAATGGTTAAGATGGTAAATTTTTAACATAAAATTTTAGCATAAAATGTATTTTATCCCAATTAAAATTTTTTAAAAAGTTTATAGGAGCCAATTGAAAGGAGCTCTTGTTAGCCTAAGATTGGACAACTGGAGCATCAAAATGAATGATGCTTTCAATTAATTTAGACACATAACATATGCAAAATTCCATGGTGTCATAAAAATACTAAAAAAAGAAAGAAAACCTCACTGGCTACTATTGAAGGTTGCTCGGGTACCAATTCATTTCTTTGAAAATTGATAAAACAATTCCCTTTTCCCCCAACTTTCCTGTATAAACTAACTTTGAGAGTGATCAAATAGTTAAATGAGAATGTTCTTCTTTATAGAATTTCAGTCTTAGAGCAGAGAAGGAATTATAGAATTAGGAACTCACCATTTTGCAACCCTAAATAAAATAATGGATCTCGGCATGATCGTCATGGATGCTAAAGCCATTAAATGAAAGGTTGAAGGGGCCCGTGCAATAGAGGGATCAGAGGGGTCAGATTGACCCTTAGCACCACCTGAGAAACATAAAATAACCAAACTTGAATTTGCTCAGCCTTTAGATCCAACCACTAGGTTAAATAAAGGCAATTCAAGTAATATAGGAACAAGTTCAACAACCCTACATGGAAGCAATCAACCAAATCTATAATGTGGGACATTCCACAACACAAATGACCCAGTTTCCCCCACAAATCAATGGCTTGGGGAAAAAATGGAGAGAGGATATCCATTAAAAAAAAATCAGTGTAAGAGGTATAAGAGCTAAATGTAATCTTGTGTTAGTTTGGATCCTAATTCTAGGAAACCATTTTGGAGACAATTGGGGAAGTTTGAATAAAGACTAGGCATTAGATCACATTAGTTTATTAAGTGTAAAGATTTCTTTCATTTAAAAATACTTTAGGCCGGGCGTGGTGACTCACGCCTGTAATCCTAGCACTCTGGGAAGCCGAGGCGGGCGGATTGTTTGAGCTCAGGAGTTCGAGACCAGCCTGAGCAAGAGAGAGACCCCGCCTCTACTAAAAAAATAGAAAGAAATAAGCTGGACAACTAAAAAAATATATGTATAAAAAAATAATAGCCGGGCATGGTGGTGCATGCCTGTAGTCCCAGCTACTTATGTCTGTAGTCCCAGCTACTTGGGAGGCTGAGGCAGAAGGATTGTTTGAGCCCAGGAGTTTGAGGTTGCTGTGAGCTAGGCTGATGCCACAGCACTCACTCTAGCTGGGGCAACAAAGCAAGACTGTGTCTCAAAAAAAAAAAATTTTTTTTTAAACTATTTTAATGGTCTTTTTTCTGATAGTACAAGTAACACGTGCTCATTGTAGAAGAAGTAGAAAATACAGAAACAAAATAAGAATATATTTTAAATAGTTACCCAAGTCTACCATTTGAAGAGAATCATTATGTACATTCAGGAGTATTTCCTTCTAGTTATATATTTATTTAATATAAGCTTCGTTTGGTTTTACCTCAGGTGCACAGGATTGGGTTGGTCATGATCTTTGCTTCAAGACACACTCTCACTATTGTTCCTCTTTTATGTAACTATTTATAGTTTGTTGTTTGACAGTATATTTGTTTATAGGTCATTAAGGAATAAATCCCTGTGACTCAGCAGCCACATGAAAACTAGAATCTTGATGATAATATCTCTATCTGTGTAGCTTTTTCTCCATCTCAGCCCCTGCGCGCCGCCCCCTCCCACCCCCCGCACCAGGTAGTTGCCATTCTGACTTCTGTGTTCAACATTCCCCTGCTTTTCTTCTGAATGTATAGGTATATTTTAGTCATCTTTAACTAATAAAAAGTCATTGCCATAAGCAATATATTGCTAGGATTCATTCACATGTTGCAAGAGGCTGTATTCATTTATTTTACATAATGTTCCTTTGTGATATTACCAGTGTATCCACTCTCCTGTCAATGGGTACCTGAGTTATTTCTAAGTTTTTCCTGGGAACAGTACTGAGAGGATCATTCTTGTACACATTTCCTGGGGTACTTGTACAGGAGTGTCTCTTGGGCATACATATAAGAGTAGAATTGCCAAGTCATAGAATAAAATAAGTTTACAAGACAAGGCATATTATTTTTCAAAGAACAAATTAATCTCTGTGTGAAAACAGATAAAGGGGCTGGGCATGGTAGCTCACATTTGTAATCCTAGCACTTTGGGAGGCTGAGGCAGGAGGACTGCTTGAGGCTGGGAGTTTGCAACCAGCCTGGGCAACATAGTGAGACTCCATCTCTACAAAAAATAAAAACAATTAGCTAGGCATGGTGGCGTGTGCCTGTAGTCCTAGCTACTTGGCAAGCTGAGGTGGGAGGATCACTTGAGCCCAGGCATTGGAAGCTGCTGTGAGCTATGACTGAACCACTGCATTCTACCCTGGTGACCAGGGAGACCCAGTCTCTAAAAAACAAAACAAAACAAAAAAATAAAAGAGATAAGGGATAGGGAACAATTAAAGATAAGACATCTGTAAACATCACTCATAGCTTCATTTATGCTTTATCTTCATCTGACATAATTTATTTATTCTCTATCTAGTTAAATCTTATGCTTAAGTTTCATCTTAAGGTTTACTTCTCCCACGTAGCCTTTTCTTTCCTTTTTTTTTCTTTTTAATGCCCCTCCAGGGCTGGCCAGTTGAAGCCTTTTCTATTTAACCTACTCCATAGTGTTTTTCCCCTTTAAATTTCTTCAGTACTTATAAGCTATACTATCCCATCATTTCATTGCTCTTACAATATCTTGAAATTTATTCTTTAGGTCACTGTTACTTATATTTTCATCCTAGTATGTACTTGTAATTTTTAAAAATTGAATGACAAGTCTCAGCTTCACCATATTAATTATTCCTTAGTCAAAAACTGGCAAAGGAGAGTATAACTAATTACATGTTTATAGAGAAGAGCAAGTATAATTATTTGCCTGTCCAATGATATTTCAAAAGGGAATAACTGTGCATGTTTAGAGGAACAGTAAGATTCCCTTGAAATTTTTTTTTTGAGACAGAGTCTCATTCTGTTGCCCAGGCTAGAGTGCCATGGCGTCAGCCTAGCTTACAGTAACCTCAAACTCCTGGGCTCGAGCAATCCTACTGCCTCAGCCTCCCAAGTAGCTGGGACTACAGGCATGTGCCACCATGCCCAGCTAATTTTTTATATATATATTTTTAGTTGTCCAGCTAATTTCTTTCTGTTTTTTTAGTAGAGACGGGGTCTCATTGTTGTTCAGGCTGGTCTCGAACTCCTGAGCTCAAATGATCCACCCGCCTCGGTCTCCCAGAGTGCTGGGATTACAGGCGTGAGCCACCACGCCTGGCCCCCTTGAAATTTTTTAAAGCATACAGTTATGTCCAAGTTAAAATGCAGGAAACCTAATTTAGAAACCCATGAACAATCGGAGGTCACTGAAAAACAAGTTTTTTTCTTCCCCTTAAGGGAGTTCATTCACACAAATGGACCACCAATTTATTATCTGGTTGTGTTCCACCCTTTGCTTTGGTTGGTAGGAAGCTTGGAAACAAATTTTTGGTCCATCTTCAGTATTTCTGGTATATACTTTTTTGTGTGTGTATGGGGGTGTGTGAGGAGGGGTGCTCAGTTTCCTTGTTTGCTTTTGTTGAGACAGAGTCTCACTCTGCCTCCCTGAGTAGAGTGCAGTGGTGTCATTGTAGTTCAGCAACCTCCAACTCCTGGGCTCAACGTGATCCTTATGCCTCAGCCTCCTGGGTACCTGGGACTACGGGTGCGTGCTGCCATGCTCTGTTGGGGTTGTTTTTTTTTTTTTCCTTCTTTTTGGTAGAGACAGGCCCTCACTCTTGCTCAGGCTAGTCTTGGACTCCTGAAATCAAGCAATCCCGCCTCGGCCTCCCAGAGTGCTAAGATTACAGGCGTGAGCCACCACGCCAGCTTCTGGTATATGCTTTTAATTATTATTATTTTTTTTGAGACAGGGTCTTCCTCTGTTACTCGGACATGAGGGCAGTGGTGTTGTCATAGCTCACTGTAACCTCAAAATCCTGACCTCAAGTGATCCTTCCGCCTTAGCTTCCCAAAGTGCTAGGATTACAGGTGTGAGCCACCACACCCGGCTCTGGTATATACTTTTATGTATTAACTTTATTCTTGGCTTCCTTTACTTTTAAGTGTCATCTATCTATTGATTTATATATATTTTGGTAATTTTCCTCAAACTTTTTTTGGAACACAGTGGGATGTAAGTAACTGACCAAATACAGGAATGAATATACAAAAAAATATGATAAACAAATTAGATAAAATGTACTCACAGATTATGTCCATTGCCCTCTCACTTGAGGTAAGGTATTTATTCCCTTTGTCTGAGGTTTGTAAACTGTGTTACCCTACAAGGGGCAGCCTGAGGGCGAACCTGCCGCATTTCCTTCCTCTCTTCTCCTTTGCCCCAACCACGAGAGCAGCCCCTAGGTGTATTTGGCATTCAGATTTTATTTAAAGAAAGAGTTTTGATGGTAACAAATATGCAAACTTGTCTATACACTGTACACCTAATACACACACATCAGCTGATAGTATTCATTTTATTGTGTGCTGTCTTATATTCTCAAATTCCCCAAGTCCAGAGTTAAGGTAGATTACAGGTACATCTCTAGGCCCCTCGCTCTGCTGCTCTGAGATCATCTCTGAATAGTCAGGAATACTGTTAGAACGTTATTATAAAGTACATATAAGCCTTAATGTGTAAGTATTTTAGAGGATGAAGAAGAAAAGAGAGATAAGATGACTATTCATCTAAGTCATATAGAGAGAGTCTGGAACATAGGAACTAGTAAATCACTAATCCATTTTTGCCATTAGAAAGTAGATATAACTATTGTAATATACTGCCTGCTTGCAACTTTTTAAAAGTGTACTAAGCCGTAGAGGAGGTAAGCAGTCTCTTGGCTTCTGTGTACTTGGATGCACATTGTGTGCATTGTACATGTGGCAGAAGTCTGGGCATCTTGCTAGTTGTTGAGCTTCAGGATCCACTCTGATTGCTTTCCCCAAATTGGGCAGGAGGTGTCCCATTTTCATGGGTACAAACATTCCCATTGCTGCCTTTTATCTCTCAAAACATTGTTCTACTGATGATGCGAATCACATGTTATTGTGTTTAGTTGTGTATACTTCTGTTAGACTGAGTTTCTTAAGGGCCCAGGACTGTGCATTATTTATATTTGCATCCCTAAGCATCTGGCATATGCTTAAGACATAAGAAAACAGTAATTATATGGGAACCAGAATATATGAGGTCAGATCTCATAAGTCCTTTTCTCTACCAGTTACTGTAAGTTTAGTTATTCAGTCAAAAAGCATTTGAGACCTTGCCATGTGTCTGGCATTGTGCTATGCACTGGTCATGTAATGTCTAAATGGGCTGCAATTCAGCAAAGAGCTAAACCTAATGTGATTCAGCAGGAACCACCAGCCTCTTAGTGGAAAGGGATTCTTAGGGAATATTCACTTTCCTCTCCTGTAAAGAGTAACTTGTGGGGCCCAGAACTTTATTTCATTCCCTTCCCTGTAGGGCCAGGAAAGAGGAAAAAGCACATGACTTACCCAGGTCCCACACTCATCACACTTGACAGAATACCATAATAAGAACCAAATAATAAACTTTAATTTGAGTATAATACAGTAATATATAATAATTCTTTTGAAGTATAAAAATAATTGTAAAAGTTATTTTTCCATTTGCAAGTAACTTATGCTACAGACTATAAATAGTACACTGAAGCTATAAACTATACACATTTCACTACGTTCCTAAGTGTGGGCCTTCCTCTCTGTCATCACATGTAAGACAAATAGCCATGCACTACTACTCTGCAATCTTGAAACTTTGTCAAGACATTTCAAAAGTAACTATCCTTAATAACAGAATTGGATGGTACCCCTCTTTAAACGAGTCTTTATGTTTTTTGGCTCAATCCTATGGATAAAAACTTTAAAAAAATTCGTCTAAAATTCTGCTATTTTTGGAATATCTGGTTTTTCCGAAAACTGTCAGAGAGAATCTAGAGTGTTAAATACAACAAAAGTTCATTACCATCAATGAAAAAGCTTTTCAAGTATAGGAAATTTGAAATAATAATAATTCACTGTAAGACAGATTTCATTGCCAAAATCTACTAAGGAGTTCCATCTGTCTTTTCTACTACTGTGTTTTCTAATATTTTAAATGAGGTAAGAATTACAAGAACGATTCTAAAAATTACAGCAGATTCTGCCCAGATCTGACCCATCTAGTGCCTTATGTGCTGAGAACCAGTTATTATTGGTAGGGACGACACAATAAGGAAACAGAGAAGCTTTGGCATATGAAAAATGATGTATCTTTGTATCCTAGAATTCAGTTATTCAGGCCAGTTTATTTTGATTTGTGCTCTGAACTGATTAGATCTGGGTCTAAGATACAAGACAGGAAAACTGGCCATCTTCCTGAGTAAAGTGGAAATGACCTCTTGCAGCTGTCCAGAAGGTAAAGGCTATCTTCAGTCATTGATCTTCTCTCCTTGGCTGCTTTAAATCCTGTTATGTTTTAATCTCTGTTCTATACAACTTCATCATCCAGAGCAGGATGTCGGGATGTCAGGATGCCGGTGGAATAAGTGAAACTGCTAATAGAGTGCTTATAGGAATTTTTCTGACCTTAGTGCCTCAAGGAATTCTGACTTTGAGTTCTCTTCCCATCCATTCTCTGTTAGGGACGATAGAGATGGCGCTGGACTTTCTGGACCTGTAACACTAGGTACCTTAAGCTAATAGAAAAAATCACATGGTACAGGAAGGCTATCTGAAAGGCAATCTTAAGTACAAAAAGATGTGAGTCTGTTTTCTGGAACTAGGCTGTGAGCGTATGCTCAATTGTACAGTAGGTTTATGTTGTCAGAGCTCAGAAACATGGGGCTGCAATATGTCTTAGGACAGAGTCTAGCCATTAGGAGATCCTTCAAAGGGCTTTACACAATCCATGTTTTATTATCATTATGTTAATAAATGCCCACAATGCATATATAGTCTTTGTAGCCCTACTTTCAAAATCGATGTTTATTCAGCAAGATACATTAGGAAAAATCTAACCTGTTTTGTTCCCTAAAATATAATAGAGAAGTGACTAATGAGATTTGTATATTTTGTTTCCTGAATATCTTTAGAGGTACCACACACATTTTTTCTCATAGTACTAACCTTTTTAAACACTGCAATACTCATCTTACTCCACTGTAACATGTTATTATCATCAATAATTTAATTACTGAAAGAGTAATCCCATAAGCCTATTATCTATTAATGACTGGACAGTTTGATATAGGATCTTATCTGCCATTCTCAGAATCTCATAGCTAGTTATAATCTCTGTTCTCCCAAGATTCAGAGATGCTTTTACAAAACCCTTTATGGAATTCCCCAAAAAATGGGATGATGTACAGAGATGCCTAGACATAAGATGATAGAATGATGGTGATTCTTGAGCATCGAAGACATTTGTTATTGCAACTATGAGAAAATGCCATGAAATGCGAACATAAAAAAAAGTTATGCTGTTCTCCTTAAAGTCAGTAAATTACATAAGAGTACTCTGATGTAATTTTTGGAAGAAAGGCACCAGATAAGTCCAAAGTCTTATTGCTAGTAGGATCATACAGGGGCCATAGACTATAGTACTTTGTTCAGCCAGGAGGCTAAATCTAAGAAAGTCAGTCACTGAACTTGAGGCTTAAAGAGCAAGGAAAGAAAATGTTGATAAAATAGAACCCTGCATCTTACATTAAACTTGAGGAAAATGATTCCCAATTTTATGTCAACGTGGAAGCTGGTTCCTAGAACTCTGGAGCCATTTTAGATAGGCACTCTGTTTTCTTTGGCCCATTTCTTCATGATCCGGATGATGTACTCTACTTGAGTATTACCCGTGCTTCTCAGTAAATGGAGCACTTCTCGAAGGGTCTCTCTGAGGAAGAGATTTGAAAGGACATGTTTCAATAAAGAATGAAAATTAAGAAATAAAATAAACTCATAACTGTTCATACTGTACTTCCAGTGGGCATTTCTGGTAACAGACCCCTCCACTATGCATTCATAAAGCAATTACAAACCTCCTAGCCTTCTATTCTTTTGGTGGTATAGTAAAATGTGAAATCCTTCTCACCAACCCAAGTGTTCCTTGTTTATCTGTACTATCTATATATGTACCATTAATCTCTTTGTCCTCTCTGAGATGACGTAAACATTCCCATTTCCATGCTTATTCTGCATGATAGAGTAGAAAAGTATATGCAAGAGTTGGGTTCAAATTCTAGCTCTGTCGCTAACAAATCACTTAATTTGTTTGAATCTTAGATTTCTCCCTTGTTTAAGGTAATCACTGTAAACTGGGTGTCACTACTGTGTTTGTAAAATTTTACAAAGCCAGAGGAATAGGTGATTTCTTCAAGAAAGATAATACATTAATAATTACAGAAGAGAGGAACATTAAGGACTAAGACTTGGCAAATGTCCAGCATTTATGTTGTAAGTAATTTAAATTTAATTAAAACTTATATTAAGGGCCGGGCGCGGTGGCTCATGCCTGTAATCCTAGCACTCTGGGAGGCCGAGGCGGGCGGATTGTTTGAACTCAGGAGTTCGAGACCAGCCTGAGCAAGAGCAAGACCCCGTCTCTACTAAAAAAAATAGAAAGAAATGATCTGGACAACTAAAAATATATAGAAAAAATTAGCCAGGCATGGTGGCGCATGCCTGTAGTCCCAGCTATTCGGGAGGCTGAGGCAGGAGGATCGCTTGAGCCCAGGAGTTTGAGGTTGCTGTGAGCTAGGCTAACGCCACGGCACTCACTCTAGCCAGGGCAACAGAATGAGACTATGTCTCAAAAAAAACAACTTATATTTAAGTAATGTATACTAAAATTTCCCTATTGCTTTAGTAAACGTATAGGTGACTATGAACCCATTTCCCTAAGACTCTTGTGGTATTTTCCATTTCTAATTCTTTGAGGCCTAAAAGATACAATAAAAAGCCAATAGGTTAAAAAAAAAAAAAGTAGAAGAGTGAAAAAGACTTTGTTTATGAAAATGGCTATTTATTTGGAACCAAATATACATCTTGCTCTTATATTTAAGAGCTGTTAGTATACCCAGTGTCCCTAGTATATATGATTTAGAATGATCTGATTCTATAAAACAAAGCATTTCCAGAGGAAAATGGTTATATAGAAATATTTAATATCTTAACATTTTTTCATCATTCTAAAACATCATTATAATTTTGATTTTTCAGAAGATATCATCCAAGAAAATAATTATTTTCCCTCAAAACCCAGCAGCAAATAAAAAGAGGCAATATTTCTTGTCTATTTACTCACTTGGGCTCTCTGCCAGCTAAGATCATCTGGAAAATGCCCACACAGGCACCCCTTTTGCCTTCCCAATATTCAGGGTTGGGATCCAGTCTCTCTAGGACATCAAAAGCTTTGGCTGAATAGTAAAACTGGCCCATCTAAATAAAAGAAAGTACTGGGTAATACTTAGTCAAAAGATTGCACAGAATGAAACTAAACATGAAGATGACAAGAAACAGAACTATATGAAATAAGAGTGTGGGTAATGACAATATTTTCAGTTAGTAAAATAGGTAAATTTCAATTCCTAATTAAAACAAGACGGAAAATCACACTTTGGGTACATAGGTTCAGTTTAAACCAGCTTACCTTCATTCAGTTTTCAACAGCATATAGCATTTTTTCTATATATAATCAACTTACGCTATAATCAACACATTCGTTATTTCTTCTAATTATATTCTAATCTTGAGGATAAACTCGATAACTGTGATTTGAACTGGGTATTTTTCAAGTCTCCTCAACACATTATTTTTAGAGGAGTATTATTACTCATTTTATGCTAATCTGATCATGTTCAGCTCAAGAGGGTGGTCTTTCCCTGATCTTGTTCCTAAATTCTCAGAATGCCTAGACACATACTGACTACTACTACTCCAAACACTAAATATTTAAAATATTTAATTCATTTTGACACACATCTTTCCAAATATACTGCACATTTATTTGGCCTCACAGAACATGCTGAATACTATTAAATTTTGCTTTGATGAGTTTTCTTGATTGGCAATCATAAATGCACAATTTCATTTAAGTCTTCAAATTGCTAGACTACCCTCTTTACTCAGTGTGGTTTAGTTATTTCTCTATTCCTGCTAACAGTTTTTCTAAATCTTTGACAATTTCCTTAAGCCTCTACTGCATTATTAGCTTAGCTTTATTCTATACTTCTTAGGGAAAACACAACTTTCCTCCCTTCAGCTCAAATTATATTTATACTTTCATTCATCCTTCCCTCCTTTCTGCCTATCTCACAGGAAGGAGTGTCCTTATTCTTTTCAAGGTTAATTCTTGTACCTATGCTCTCTTAAAAAATATTTTTTATTGTGAAATAACAGACATATAGAATGGTGGATGAAACATAACATGTACAGCTTACTGACTAATTATAATGTGAATACAGTGTACCCACCACTCAGGTAAAGACACTGACAGCAAAAGAAAAGCTCTCTGTGTGTCATTTCCAGACCATAACTCCCTCTTTCCCCACCAAGAGGAATTTCCATTCTGATTTTTATGGTCATCAGTTCTTTGACTTTCATTATGGTTTTATCTCCTATGTATATATCTTTAAACAATATAATTGAGTTTTGCCTCTCAGAACTTTATAGGAAATAATACTATAAATATTCTATTGTGTCTTGCATCTATGACTCAACGTTATGTTCATAAGATCCATCTACATTGCTATACACAGCTGTAGGTACTTCACGTAAGAAAACCTTTTTATTTTGAAATAATCAGAGATCCATGGAAGTTACAAAGATAGAACAGAGGTCCCATGTATCTTTTACCCCATTTCCCCCAAAGGTTGCAGTTTACATAACTATAGTACACTATTATAATATCAAAACTAGGAAATTGACATTGGTGCTGTGTATGTTGATGATAGTCTTATTTCTTCACATGTGTAGTTTCATGTAATCACCACCACTATTAAGATACAGAACTATTCTATCACCACATAGATTTCCCTTTATAAAGTCATTTATAAATGATTTTATAGTCACACACATGCCCCTCCCTGCTCATCATCCCTAACCTCTAATAAATACTAATTTCTTCTCCATCTCCATAATTTTGTCATTTCAAGAATGTTTTATATATATGAAATCAAACAGGGACTCTTTGAGATTAGCTTTTTCTACTCAGTTTAATGTCCTTGTGATTCCTTGTTAATCCAAGTTACTATGTTTGCTTCTGTTATAATAGTCACCCGGCAAAAACAGGAGGGACCCCCTCCCCCACCCAAAGTTCAGTTTGGATGTTGAGACTGATGACACCACAAACACAACATGAGGGTAGGAAAAGTTTTCTTACTTACATAATTGAGGTCTCTAGGGAGAGTAGAGCAGCCCTCTTAAGCAGGTTGGAAATGGCCTGAGAGAGCAAGGAAAGGAGGCTGGCCTGGGTGTTTACCTTGGTTAGGAAGTGGGGCTGGGTGAAGGTTCCTGTGCATGGGCAGGGGCTTGTGTGGTCTAAATCGCCCAATGGCAACAAGGAAGGGAGCACAGAGGCTTATCATTTTGTCCAGATGTGGGGCATAAGGGGAAAAGGCAGGGGTGCGGTTTAAAAGCTGTCAGTAGTCAAACATCAAGAAATGGAGTCAGACTCATTACAGTTTCTTTTTACTGAGTAGTATTCCGCACCAAATCAGTTTGTTTAACCATTCACCTGTTGAAAGACTTTGACTGTTTCCAGTTTTAGGCTATTACAAATAAAGCTGCTATTAACATGTGTGTATTAAAATTTGTGCTGTTAACATATGTGCATTTCTATAGATATAGGTTTACATTTATCTGGGATAAATGCACAGGAGTGCAATTGCTGGGTCATATGGTAAGTGTATGTTTGTTAAAGAAACTGTCAAAATATTTCATGGTATACATTTTTCCATCCTTTTACTTTTTTTTTTTTTTTTTTTTTTTTAGAGACAGGGTCTCACTCTGTCACCCAGGCTGGAAGGGGCTGGAGTGCAGTAGCATGATTATAGCTCACTATAGCCTCGAACTCCTGGGCTCAAGCCATCCTCTTGCCTCAGTCTCCCAAGTAGCTAGGACTACAGGTATGTGCCACCACACTCGGCTAATTTTTTAAATCGTTTGTAGAGGCAGGGTCTTGTGATGTTGCCCAGGCTGGTCTTGAACTCCTGGCCTCAAGTGATCCTTCTGCCTTGGCCTCCCAAAGTGCTAGAATTAAAGGCATGAGCCACCATGCCACATCCATCCTTTTATTTTGGACCTATCTATATCACTATATTTGACATGAACTTCCTACAGAGAGTGTACAGTTGGGTTATGGTTTTTTTATCCATTCTATCAATATCTATCTGATAATTGGTATATTTAGACCATTTATATTTAATGCAATTATTGTTACGTTAGGGTTAATTCTGCCATGTTCCTCCCATTTGTTCTGTTTTTCTTGGACAAGGACATCTCACATATGTCCCTGTAGTTTGCAGCTGGAGAAAGACATGACCAGGTAATTCCCACAGATGGAGGATAAGAAAGCCTGTGTTTGACTTTTCTAGCCTTCACCTATACGTAACTTTTTCCTGATGTTTCTTCAGTGTAATAAATCTTAGCCATGAGCATAACTTCATAGTGAGTCATGTGAGTCCTTCCAGTGAATCATCAAACTAGTGGGTGGTCGTGGGACCACTGAGACACTAGGAAATGCTACCGTTTTTTTCAAAGTGGTTAACTTCCTTTGATCTTAATCCTATTCCCTTCTCATCTCCTCTAGCACCTTACTCCATCAAAAATTAACCCACTCTCTTGAATTTTTAATCTTCCTGTGCAGTGGCTCATTTTCTTCTGCCTACAATATACTTTTATCCCTCCTCCCATTTTAAAAGAAAAAGAACTCCCCACCTTGCCCCTCAAAAAATCCTAAATCCTGTTTTCCCTTTTAAGTCAGCACCATATTTGTCTCCTTAACCTCAATATCAAATTTTTAAAGATTCTGGTACATTGCTCCTGCTTTCTAATCTGACTCTCTTCTCTGTCCACTACTGTCTTCTCAGTCCTCATGCATTTCTTTCTAGCTTCAGATTTGACACTTTCTTTCGATTAAATAGGAACAAGCAAAAGAGTAATAAGTAAAAAATTCCTTGTTCTTTCTTCTTTGTTCCTTCTGTCTCTTTCACTTGCTCTTTCTATTTCTATCCCTTCAATACTGGTGTTCCACTAGGTTCCTTACCCCATTTACAGGTTAATCTTATTCTCTCTCATACTCTGCTGCTGCTGCTGCTCTGCTACTACTACTGTTACTATTACCACCACTAACTACTGTTAACTTCTAAATCTACATAGCTAATCCTGATCTTTCACATGAATACCTAAGCTCCAGGCTCAGCCTGTTAATTTCCTACTTCTATTATCTCTGTAGGGAGCCTCAAAGATACTTCAGATTTAATACATCTAAAAGTGAAATATAATAATTTCCTGTCTTTTTTCCCTCTGCCCTAACTTACTTAACAGTATCGCCATTTACCAACCCATATTAAACTAATATTTTCAAGTTTCCTGTCCTGAAACCTTTTCCATTGATAGTGATTCATCTTTTTTTGGTAATGATTCACTTTGACATGAGCTATTGCTGATTAATACAATACTAGACTCTCTTTACCTGACATTTTCCTGTCTTTTAGACAGGAAATATATTTAGACAGGAATATATTTAGACAGGAAATATTACAAAAATAGGAATTTCCAGAATTTGAGACTAATTTTTTTTTTTTTAATAGAGACAGGTTCTTGTTCTGTTGCCTAGGCTAGTGCAGTGGCATCATTATAGCTTAGTACAACCTCAAACCCTTGGGCTCGAGCAATCCTCCTGCCTCAGCCTCCCAAGTATCTGAGACTACAGGTGTATAACACCACGCCTAGCTAATTTTTCTATTTTTGCTAAAGATGGGGGTCCTGCTATGTTGCCCAGGCTGGTCTCAAACTCCTGACCTCAAGTGATCCTTCTGCCTCAGCCTCCCAAAGTGCTTGGATTACAGGTGTGAGCCACCGTGGCCACAGGCTAATTTTTTAAAAAGTCTTTAAATCTATAGGCTAGGGTCCCAAACTATTCCCCCTTCCCTGCCTTTCCGACTCCTTACACACACACACATACACACACACACACACACACACACTCTGTCTCTCTCTCTGTCTCTCTCTGTCTCTCTCTCTCTCTCTCTCTCACGTACACACAAGAGAGCCATTCCTTTACTAAATCTGACTGTTTTTAATTCTCTTTTTCTGGTTCCTTCATCTTTCCTGTCTACCATTTGCATCTTCGTATTCCTTAAAGTTTGGTTCGCAGCTCTTCTCATTTTACTTTCTTACCTGGGTAATCACTCTTTTTCTGAGCTTCAATTAAGTTATGCACTCCATAATGACATTTTGGTCAATTATTTACTGCAAATGTGATGATGGTTCCATAAGACTATAGCATAGTATTTTTACTGCACCTTATCTATATTTTAGACATATTTAGAGACACAAATACTCTCCATTGTGTTACAATTGCCTACAGTATTCAGTATAACATGCTGTACAAGTGTGTAGCCTAGGAGCAATGGGCTATACCATATAGCCTAGGTATGTAGTAGGCTATACCAACTAGGTTTGTATAAGTGCGCTCTGTGATGATCATACAATGCTGAAATCACGTAACAATGCATTTCTCAGAATGTGTCCCTGTCACTGAGTGATGCATGACTGTACTTAAATGTGATGATGACTCCCACTCTATGTCTCTAGCTGTCAGATGACATCTCTCTTAAGCTTCAGAACCAAATTTCCAATTATCAGATGAATATTTTTAACTTGATGGTACCTAAAGATTCATAGCCTTTAGAAATCCAAAACCTCCTCTCTAAATCCTTATTTCATATACATGTAAAACTCTGAAATTCTGCCTATCTCTGAGATCAGCTCATTCATAAAAAGGATGACATTTCTAGTAACACCTGGTAAATCCTCTCACTAATAGCCATTTAGTCTCTAGGACATTTCCCCCTAATATTTAGCCAGTGCAGCAATGTGAATCTGATCTTCAATTTTCCCTTTAGTCTAACGCAGACTCACCTTGTAGCAGTCATTAGCAATGAGTTGCAAGAGACTAAAGGACTCGCCAGAGGTTTCCATCTTGAGATAAAGTTCCCAGGCTAGTCTTGGTTTCTTATTCATAATATCTACACAAGAAAACAAAGACTTATGCTTTTTAAATGTACAAAAACAACTTCTGCATCTTATTATTCTATGGATTTGGTTCTATATTCCAAATAAACAAAGTAATGGTAGAATACCTCCTACATGGGAAGCCTGCAATGTTGGCATTAAGCTGGCTCCCTATCAGAATTCTACCATACTTAAAATGTTTAAGTTAGGAGTCACATAACTATGTCTTTTAGATTAGATTGACATCTAGTAGTTCCCACTTTGCTTGTCTGCTTAAAAGAGCATACCTATCATTCATTCAATTCTACTCACAGTTTCAGCCTCATTTAGGATATCTGATTGCTAAAATTTTCCTGTGACTACAAAAACTCAGTGAACAATTTTTTTTTTTGAGACAGAGTCTTTTAAGACAGACATACTCTCTTGCCTGTGCTAGAGTGCCATGGCGTCAGCCTAGCTCACAGCAACCTCAAACTCCTGGGCTCAAGCGATCCTCCTGCCTCAGCTTCCCGGGCAGCTGGGACTACAGGCATGTGCCACCGTGCCCGGCTAATTTTTTCCATTTTTAGTTGTTTGGCTAATTTCTTTCTATTTATAGTAGAGACTGGGTCTCGCTCTTGCTCAGGCTGGTCTTGAACTCCTGAGCTCAAGCAATCCTCCCACCTCGGCCTCCCAGAGTGCTAGGATTACAGGCTTGAGCCACTGCGCCCAGCTGTCAGTGAACATTTAAAATCTGAGTAGAAAAAAAAGGAGCGAGAAAAGATAGTGAGTAAGAAATAGAGAGAGACAGAAAATACAGGCTCTGTAATGTACAAAAAATTGCATTTTTGACATTTTGCCACTTTTCAGGCCTGAAACATAGTGAAAAGATAAAATTAGTGTAATAATGTATTTCACAAACAACATTGTAAGCTGAGACTCTGGAAACTTCAACAAGGCTAAAGGAAGAACTTGACATCTTCAGGACTGTAAGAGCTTAGATCAATGTTGTATAGTGCAACGAATCAAAGCGTAAACTTACATAACATATTTACATGGCAACCCTTACTGAGTAGCATTAACAACCCTTAATTTCAGTGTTCACTCATTCTACACAATAAAATACAAAATAAAATCAGAAAACAATCATTGTCATTTCCAAACAGATTATGTAACAGTAAAGAAAAAGAGGATTCCTCTTGTAATATTTAAAAGAAGACTCACAGCACCGAGCTAACCAACTGAGGTAAATGTAATCATTCTTTATCTTCTCACTTTGGATCAAGAGGAATACCTACAAGAAGAAGAAAGAAAGGGAATGAACACAAGGATGGTTTTGCAATACAAATACCCATCGCTGGTTTGTCTTAGATTGATAATTACTGTCACCTTATAGATGATCGAACTGTATAAAGAGGCTGGGCACAGTGGCTCATGCCTGTAATCCTAGCACTTTGGAAGGCTGAAGTGGAAGGATACCTTGAGGTAGGTATTTGAGACCAGCCAGAGAAACATAGTGAGACCCCACTTCTATAAAAAATAGAAAATTCAGCTGGGTGTGGTAGTGCACACTTGTAACCCCAGGTGCTTGGGAGGCTGAGGCAGGAGGATCACGTGAGCCCAGGAATTTGAGGTTTCAGTGAGCTATGATGACACCACTGCACTCATGCCCAGGCAACAGAGCAAGAACCTGTCTCCAAATAAATTTAATTTAATTTAAAAATTCTATACAGGCTGCTAAGAGAAGTGAAGGACAAAATTGTGGTGATTTTAACAAACTTCACTCGGAAATGGATATTATAAGCTGACAAAAAGTTGTTAAGGATATAGAAGGTTTGAACAGAATAATTAACAACTATATGATACATATTCTTTTCAAGCCTACATGGCAAGCCTCAACAAATGTTAAAGGACTAGTGTCATACAGATACAATACAATTAAATTAGAAATCTAAATAAATAAATAGATATTCATCGACTGTATACTTATGATTTGTATAATTTTCTGAGCATATGTTATATTTCCATAAAATTCATCAAAAAAGGAAAAAAATTAACATGGTTATAAAATCAGTATCTATGCACATTGTACTTTTTCTTTTCTTATTTTTAGAGACAGGGTCTCACTATATTGCCTAGGCTGGAGTGCAGTGGCATAATCATAGCTCACTGCAGCCTCAAACATGTGGGCTCAGTGATCTTCCTGCATCAACCTCCTCAGTAACTGGGACTACAGGTGCGTGCCACTATGCTCAACATTGTACTTTTTAATGTAACCCAAGATTAAAAGAATCTTTAATAATCCTTTATCCTTGATGATTTTATTTCAGCAAGAAAAAGATAAGGATGTTTTTATATAGAATCATTCAAATGCCTTCAAAAGCAGGTCCCTACCTCTTCACCCTCTCTGGTATTTCCAGTTGCAGCTTTGGCTTGGGCATAATTAAAATTAAAGATGTCATCATTATAGAAGTAACTCTGAAAAACATCCCAAGAACAGGTGACATTGAGCATTAACATATAAAATATAAAACCATCAGTTATGTCAGATAAACACAAAAATAATCTTAAGGATTAGCTGATGCCACCAATGCCACCATAGAATAAGGGCCATCTCTAAGGGTATCCTTTCTTCCCTAACACATTATACACATATATAGAATTTTGTATATAAAGTTATATAGATAATTCTATACTGACCTTAAATGAGTTGAGGTAAATTAAGACATCATCAAATTGCTTAAGCAGGAAGAAACAAGAAGCCATGCACTGCCTCCCTGGTATCGTGTCTGAAATGGAGTGGGAAAAGAAACCACATATATTCATGAAACTAAAAGTTCTCTTCAGCTGAAATTTGAGTTATTTTATAATTTAGAGTTAGGAATGTATTCCAAGACATCTTTCTAGATTCTTAAATTATAAATGCTGTTCAGTGGACAAAACCCCAGCATAATGGAAGTCACGGTACTTGAGAGTAACCAATGATCTCTCTGGAGATTAACTTCCAGAGTCCAAAATGAACACATACCCTGCAGGTACACTGGCTATAGTATTCTCCAGATTGTTTTCCAGGACTTTGATTTCCTCATCCAACTCTAACATCTGCACGCTCAATTAATATGGCTTGGTCTCCATCATCACTTGTCTAAGACAACGTAGCACTTCCGGTCTCAAATGGAAAAGTAATTTTCCATGGAACCATCTGATTCTGATCCTGATCCAACTTTTTGTCTGATATCTATTTGAGGTAGTGGAGGATTAGCATAACCCCTACCCTTGCCACTGGCATTCCTAAGACTCCTTAACCTATTCAGTGTTTTCCCTATAGCACCTAGTCTGATATACTATGTAATCAATTTACTTATTATGTTTCTAATCTGTCTGTCCAACTAGACTGTAATGTCCACAAGGATAAGAAATTTTGTTTGTTTTGTTTATTGCTGTATCCTCAACACCTCAATAAATATTTGTTGTATGAATGAAGAATGAAATGGGGAAAGGAAATGTTATGCAATGGTGTTAGTGAAAAATTTATGAATATCCAGGGGTTATAACAATATTTTCCAATCAGTTCAGCATGAATATTATTAGTCAGAATAGATGCTGTCCATAGACAACTAGTATAGGCAGCCATATTGGTTTATATTGGCTATCAGCCCTTTTTATAGCATTTTCTCAAATCTTTCATGGAATCTTCACTGATGAAATCAATACTTTCAAATTAAAAATGAAGCCACAAGACTACTAGTGGGAAATATAGGTAAATATCATATATAGGTGAAAGTGGTGGTAAGAAAGCACTTTCTAAGCTTCATCCCCATGTAAGAAATGATTATAAAAAAGGTAAGCTTAAATTATACATGATTTTAATATTTTTATATAGAAAAAAAATACCATAGGCAGTTTAAAGGCCAATGACCCACCAGAAAAAATATCTGCAATGGGACAAAAGTTTAATACATAAAAAGCTCTTGAAAAATCAATAAAAGCTAACATTTTAACTAACCTACCTAAAATGGATTCAAATTTTTAAAACTCACATGAATAAAGAGTAAATTTGTTCTCCATTATTTATTCTCTCATTCCACTTTAGCTGAGATATTTAGAAGACCTAATTCCATTATTCTTTCCTATTTATGACCTCCCATTTTATAATGCAAAGCCTAATTAGATATATTCCTAGACAGTGAATCAAACTTCACCAGTCATCATATGTCCCACGCCAGTTATGAATCATGCTCATAAGTACAGATTTCAGACATACCACATTCACTAGCTGATCCTCCCACCAACTGGAAGAACTGCTGGGCAATTTTGATATGATCCCTCTGAAAAACAAAACAGAGCTGATACAGAGGAATACGGTAAAATATTTTATTTGTATTACACTTTATGGTTCTAACATATCTGCCAGGATTTAACATACCCTTATTTTAAATCCTATCAAAAATAATACTAATTCTTATTAGCATAAACAACTAAAACTGAATTAAAACCTATGCAGAGTCAGATAGAAAAGAAGAAAAAAAATCCAATCCCCAAATTCTATCCTTAAATTATCTTCATTAAATGAAATCATTCATTTACTCATTCATTCAACAAATATTTATTGCTCTTTTACCATATATTAGACCTTGGCATGGGAACTATGGATATAATAAGGAGTATTTATTAAACTCATTTATTCATTTAATAAGTATTTACTGCTTATCTACTATATAAGGTACTGCGGAGTGAGCTAGAGATAAAAATATTTATTTATATTGGGCTTTGTTTCAAAATAACAATGAACGCTGTATTAAGATGGATAAGAGCTTAATTTTATACAGTGTTTTGGTGTTTATAAAAAGTTTTTCCAGAGAAAAACAATTTTCCACATTTTACAGATGCCAAAGTTATAGCTCACAGATGTGTAAGGTTAAAAAAAATTCCCTGCAAATAAGAATGAAGCTTTGTAATGATTTTTTTTGTTTGTTATTAAATAAAGCCACTTTTTAAAAATTGGGCTCTTTTAAACAAAGTAGCAATTTTTAGGGTTTAAGCTTCTTTTTTGTTTCTAAATAACAAAATTCTTACAGTGGAGTCTGGATTGGGGCATATGGAAAAAAAAACTGCAGAAGAGAGTATTGCTGGTTGCACTTTGATATACATTTCGATCTTTTACACACACCTACAATTTTGCAAATTATATTATCAGTGATTTCATACTCACTGAACCCATTTCCTGGCCAAGGGCTGCATTAACCACTCCTTTGAGGATATACTCCTAGAAACACGGAACGACACTGATTAGTTCAAGAGGAATGTGGAGCTATCAGATAACTTTCAAGTTAATTCTTTGCATCAACTTAACACTTTATATAAATGATCAAAGGTTACCCAGAGTTACTTTTCTCTGTTCTATCCACGGCTTGAAAGAAAGAATTAAGAGACTTTCATTTAGTTTCCAGCAGGCAAGTATCTATATAACAGAATTCACCATATTTGTAAATTCTCAATCTTAAGCAGAAATAACTCAGTGGAAGCACCAGGAGATAAGTTTCATTTATTTCAATTCAATGAAAAAAAAAAGTAAAATGTTTATGTAATAAGTTTTATCACCTTATCAGTCACTGCCATTCTCTGTGACCACATTGTATATATTATAGTCCCTGTCCAATGTTACAATAACCTTTCTTAGCTAGTGATCCTTTTCCACAAAAAAAAAAAAGTGTCCTCTGATTTGCATATGTAAGGTATTTTTCTCTTTTGGAGTCCTGCAGCCTCTCTTTTATCTCTTTTTTTGGACTTGGTTCAGTTCTTTAATAGATACCCTCCCTAGCAGTTTTATTAATTTTCACTTAAGAGAGCTCATAAAAAGAACAGCATGAAAGATGCTGAAGCTTTTAACACACTTGAGAAATATACTTGTTTAGACTCCATGGGGTGTGGAAATATTTTTCATTCAATAAATGGCATGCCTACTAGGTACTTAATGTACATAGTGTTGGAGATACAATATAGATACAGTTTGTGAATATAAGGAGATAACGATATAATGGGGAAGACAAGTTATAGACAATTAGTGAGATAAGTATATATATCTAGTTGTTAGTTTCATCGGAATTCTGGATTTTAGTATTTTAAGATCTTAATCCATTCCAGAAAATGATTACATATAAGGGAGTTTAAAAACATCAAAAAGCCCAGAACATTCATTGTCATATCAAAAGTCTCAGATAACATGCCTACATTGACATATATAGTTTTTCCTGGAAGTCTACTAATACAAGCAGCAAACTTCTCTAATATGCCTTCTAGCTATATTTCCAAAGTTTCACTTTCAACATAACTTGATTAGTAAAAATGTAAAACATTCTCGATTACCTGAGGGGTGGTAGGTTCCAGATCCTTAATTAAGTTATAAGCTTCTTGTACATCATCTGAAATATAAAAAATAAGTCGTTATACTAGTCTGTATTCCAGCAAACTCTTCTGAAGCAGTCCTCCAAAAGATAAGATCCTTCAGTACTCAAACATTCATGGGAAATATGATCTGTTTTATCTGTTCCCTAACTCTTCATCAAGTTCATTGTTGAGTAGTTATCCTAAAGATAACCAAATATCCTGAGAAAACTCATATTAAGCCATGAAGCACCTTAAAAAATGTTCAACCTAAGAATATGGACAGGGTGTTATATGCCAATGGCATTGTATTTAGACAAGAACGACAACCATTTTTTAAAAAGAGATATAGATTAAGTATACAGGAGTGAAATGACATGAAGTCTGATATTTGCTTTAAAACACTTCAAGAACAAAAGAGAGGGTGTTGAATGAAAAAGGACGGGCAATATCTTAAAAATTGTTGAATCTAGGATGAGTATTTATCATAATTATTTACTTTTGTTTATTTGAAATTTTTCATAATAAAATTAATTTATAAAATATATATGCTATTCCTTTAATTCTTGTCCAAAAGCATATTTCTTTTTGTTTATATATCAAATAGAGAGGGCTGCTTGCAAGTTCGTGTCCTTGTTTTAATAAACACATTTTCCTCAGTGAGGAATATGTTGTCTGGTTGGTTTCCACCATGCACCTAAAAAGGCCCACCCTGTTAGTCCAAATCTATGACAGAGTGCCACCACCAATGCATGGCAGCTACTACTACCCTATACTCATAACTGTTGGAAAAGACTACTTTAGGCATGTGTCTGACAATTTTAACCTTACTTAGGGGCAATATATAGCACATTCTCTTTGAATCATAGTATTTATTATAAGAAGCCTGGGTACAAACAAACAGAAAGGCAGACAATCAGAGCTGACAAAAACAGTTAGTGATTTAAAAAAAAAAGACACAAGAAAATGTGGATGTACACTATACATAGGGGGAAACCAGAAAAAGCAAGAAGAACTACAAGAGAAGGGGAGGAAAAACAATGAGAAAAAACAAAAAAGAATGGGTAGAGAGCAAAGGACAGAAAAATAAAAGGAAAAAAGAAAAACAGAATGAAGGAGAAGAGGGTAGGAAGCAACAGAAGAGGAAAGAGAGGATAAAAAGAAAAGGCACAACAAATAAGCACCGATAAATTTGTGCTGTCCTGTGAACTTGTTGCAAACACATTTTTGGAAGTATTATGGATTTTAAAAGTTAAGCGAGTCGTCCAATCAGATAAATATTCCAATAAATATCTCATTATAAGTAAAACTAAGACGAATTGTTCTTACCTTGACGAAGGTAGTAAATCACTAAGTTGAGCCTCGCTTCAGGAATGACATCAACCAGGGGAGGTAAAACTTGCAAAGCCCCTTCGCCTCCTCGGAAAACAACCTAGAGACAGAGAAATTGTTATTATGGCAAAAGTATGTATATATCTATTGGTGGAAATGTTTAAAGAGCTGCCACATATAACTGGATTCATGATATGCAACTAAAATTGCTCTGGGAATCAGTTAATATATCGAGAGTTTTTATTATTGGCTGAATTTATTATTACTTAACTAATCCTGATGCTTCTTACTCTCTTTTTCTCCCTCCCCTATGCTTTTGGTCCTTAAAAGCCCTGTCATATTTAAACATTTCATTTTTCACCCTATCTAAAACCTGTTTCCACTATCATTCTCTTGCCCTTGCCCTTCTTTATTTTTATTCATAGTGCTTATCACTTCATATTATTATTTATTTCTTTGTTGATCTGTTTATCTGTTAGGCCCACCAGAATATAATCTCCATATGACAAGGAACTTTGTATTTACTGCATACTCTCAGCCCCTAGAACCGTGACTAGTATAGTTGGCACTCAGTTATTTTTTAAAAGGACGAATATATTTTTGAAGCTTTTTCTATACACGTGACCTTAACTTCATCGAAAGAAAGCCTGTATCTAAATTATAATAAGAAATAGGATAAAGGTATACCCCTTAGTGCATACATTTCCTTTTCTCATCATAAGAACTGCAGAAAACTCAAGTACCCAATAATTAATGTAACTTTTTTCTAGACAGACATTTTACATTGAAACTCCATGAAAGAATTTATATAACCTTTTTGAGCCTGTTTCCTCATCTCTAAGTGGCATTAGTAATGTCTACCTTTCAGGGTTATTATGAGGGTTAAGTGAGTTAAAGTGGGCTAAATATGTGGCACATAGTACGTAATATTTCATTGAATTAATTCAGTAAATATTCATTAGCACCTATTATATGCCTGTTACTCTAATAAACACTGGGGTTACAACAGGCACAAGTGACTCCCCTGTCACCGTAGAGACTAGTCAAGTGGGGAGAGCAAACAAATAAATATGTTGTCAGATGATAATAAGCGTTATAGAGAAAAGCTAAAAAATCAAACCAAAAAAAAAAAAATTTATGAAAGGACAATTTGTTTTGTGCACTGTTCTACTTCTAGAGCCTAGCATAGTGTCTGGCATATAGCAAATTATTTCACAGATAAATATACAGAAATCAAGGCCATCAGGCATGAACTACCTAATCTCTTATTTCTATCTCAAAATATCTATTTGGTCTTTTTTGATTCCTCTTTGAGAAGTTCCCTTCTTGTGCCAAGATTAATTCATTCACCTGTCTTCTCGATCCCACGAGTTCCAATTCCTTCTGGACCTCATTTCTCCATTAATCATTGTATCTTCAATCTTCCCAAAGCCCTGGTCCTACTTCTCATCATTAAACATACAAAAGTGTTTTTGTTCTATTGAAAAATCTTCCACTTGGTTCTATGTTCCCTCTGTATAGTGCCCTATTTTTCTCCTTTCTTTTAATGCCACACTTAAAAAGTATGTGGCTTACTGTTTCTACCTTCTTCTCATCCTCTCACTCCTCAATGTCCCCCAAAATTGGCTTCCGCTCTCAGCAAACAAGTCCACCAATTCATGCCTTCAGCCAAATTCAATGGACTTTTCTGTCCTCTTGTTCCATAACATGTCTGCAGCTTTGACACTGATGCCTATAAGATGACAATAATAGAGCCATTTACTAAATGCTGTGTATTACCTCATTTAAACCTCACAAAAAAGTGAGATAAGTACTTTAATTTTCCCTATTCTACACATATGAGAACACTGAGACTCAGCAATGTTAAGTGATTTTCCCGAAGTTACAAAGCTAGTACATGGTATGGCTTGATTTTTGACCTCAGATTTGACTTCAGAAGTTGATTTTTTTATTTCAAAAGATTTAGGGGCAACATATGTAACCTAAACATCTGTACCCCTATAATATGCTGAAATAAAAAAAAAGATTTAGGGGGTACAAGTGTTTTTCATTACATGGATGAATTGTATAACGCTGAATCAAAGCTTTTAGTGTACCTGCCACCAAGAAGAGTAGTATACATTATACCCGACAGGCAATTTTTTTTATCACCCTCCCTGCTTCTTAGTTGCCAATGTCCACTACACCAAAAAGTTGACATTTTTAACAACCATTTATATTGCCCCCGTATTTTCCAGGTTTTAAAAAAAATTATAAAAGTAATATGTGTTCATTGGAAAAAAGCTTAAACACAGTATTATATTAGGAAATTATAGAAGGAAAATTTATAAATTTATTATAAAAGGAAAATTTCCATATTCTTTTTGTCTCTAATTCCACTCACCAAGAATAATCCCTATTTACTATTTGACATGTTCCTTCCAGTCATATATACATACAGTGACTGGGTTCTTTACCTTGGCTGTATATTATATGTACCTGGGAAGCTTTTAAGAAAAATACTGATAGCTGGGCTCCAGACCAATCATTAAATAAGAATCCCTGTCTCTTCTGAATCTTCTTGTGGCAAAAGAAAAAAAAAAAAGAGAGAGAGAAAGAAAGAAAAGAAAGAGAAAGGGAAAGGAAGGAAGGAAGGAAGGCAGACAGACAGACTGAATCCCTGCGTGGGGAGCCCATGCATCATTAGTTTTAAAAGCCTCCCAGGTGATTACAATGTGCAGCTGTAAATGACATTACATTATCTAGGTGCTGCTTCTTGTCTTCCCTTTCTTGTCTCATTTGCTGATTCTCCTTCCTTCGGCCCTATAAATACGGATGCTCTTTTGGAACCATAGTTTCCTGCTTTTAATTCTTTATTCCAAATTTAATTGTCAGGACTTCAGCAATTGAAAATCTTCCATATTTAATTGTCAAGACTCTTATGATAATTCATAAACCTAAAGTCTTGATCTGTCTCCAAGCTTAAATTCCAGACCACTATCTCTAATGTATCATTCTCCAAAAAAATTAATCTGGCTTCAATTTATAAACCAGATTAGAAGTGAAAAGATTAGATGCAGGAGCCCATAATAGAAACTATCCAAATAAAACTATATCTGTGATGAAGGCCTGAATCAGAGAAGAAATGGAATAAATATAAGACATTGCCAAAAAAGAATTACTAGGATTTAGTGACTGAGTAGGTAGCAGAAATAAAGGGAAGTGGAGTCTAAAACAGCAGTGTTTTTCAGCAAGGGTATTTAAAGAACTGGTGCTAATGAAAGGAATAGAGAAATCAGAGGAGAAAGGTATAATTATCATCATCACCATTTTTAGATGGGGAATCTGAGACTCAGCAATATTAGATAATTTTCCCAATGTCCCCACGTGTCTGAATTGAAAGCAACTTCTCTGAATCTCACTACATTACATGGTCAATAAAAGAAAACTTAATCTGAGCTTCGATTTTTTTTGGCAATGGCCAACATAATCTTGCCATAAACCTAACCACCCCTATTCAACTTTAGTGTCCACTATTCCCCAGTGCAAACTTACTTTTCCAGTAAGATCAATCTGCTCACAATCTTTTATATGTCATCCTCATTCTAGCTCCATGTCCTTGACTAGAATGAACCCTCAAATGTCAGCTATTCTTAAAAGACCTGAAAATCTTTCCCATTTATTCGAACCACAGTGATATGTTACTTTTCTTTGTCAAAAACCAAACAATTGGATCTACATGCCTTGTACTTCTTTCCAAATGTTATATATATTCCTGCCCTCCCAATCAGGATTTCCTTGAGGAAAGAAACTAAAATTTTAAACTCATTTCCTCCACAGCAAGGAGGGGTTCCCTTGGAGGGGAGCATTATTTGCTGGAGCAGCTCATTAATTCATCTTTCTAATTGCTGTGATGTACCAAAGTATAGGAGGACTGAAGGCAGTCAAGACGGGAAACCATTATTCACCAGATTGTGCCTGATGAGTTCTTTAGCAAATTCAAAGGACGAAGAAGCGTTGTTCATCAAGCTTTTGAGTTCTGCCTGAAAGTTAAAAAGAAAAGCTTGTGAAAATGACAAGTGTATAGTTCTTATACCACATATTTATATAATGCTTTATAATTTACAAAAAATTAACAGGCTATTTCATTTGGTCCTCATGATGGTAAGTCAATGTAATTATTATTATCTACATTTTATAGATGAGAACAATGATGCTTATAAATGTTAAGTGACTTGAACCTCATATTAAGCAGCAAGTTTGAAAACTGGTGCACTCAAATCTGAAGACTTCTAGAGTTAGCCTTTTCTTTCAGTGCCAAGGGCGATAAAGGAGCTAAGCCCTTAACAACTAAGATTGATTCTTTAATCTGACCATTCCACTTATACACTGACTTCTCATAGTTCCTCCTTCCTACTGAATTGCCCTTTATTTACATAACGCAATTCAAGTGCCTCCTATCTTGTTTTATTGTTTATTAGATCTATCATATCTCTTCTGTATCTCTTGCCCCCTTAACCCTCCTTAGAAGAAATGATCAGCCATTTCCACTAACATCCTAGACATCACTTACCCCCCTTCCTCAGGTTTCTGCTATTCCTACATTTCCAACCATAATTTTGAGTTCCTCTCATTCTTTTTCTAACTCTATCAGTGGGTAGCTAAGTTTTTCTGGATAAAGTTATTAAATTCTTGATTCTTCTCACTAACCACTATAACCTTGTTCTGCCTGATCTCACAGTTGGGAGCACACATCTGCTCAGAATCCTTTTATTAATCTATTCTCTTGCCCACGGTTGTTGTTTTGGGATTTTTTTTCTCCCCTGGCACATATTCAATCTACTTTGAAATCATGTAGTCCCTGGAAAACTTCACTGCACATGTGAGAAAATGAAAGTGAAAAGGTAAAAACCTTTTAGTACTATGAGGATAGTTTTGATCTTAGGCAAGGCCAGCCATAGGACTAAGGGTGGGTGAGACAAGTGACGTGCCCAGGGCACAAAACTTAAGGGGGCATTTGTGCAAGTGGTGCAAGTGCTAATGCTTCAACTTTGTGCCTAGGCAGCTTGCTTGCCTCATCCTAGTCCTGGTCCTGCCTGAGAAGGTCTCAAGGACCCCAGCAGTTGCAGATCACATTATGATAATGACTACACTAGATTATTCAAATCAATACTCCCACTGAAAATAATTTTTAAAAAAACATAAATTATTAAAATATTTTCTTAAGAATATCAAAGAGATGACAAGAAAGAGTTACCATGTAAAAAATGAAGGGGAAAAGCTGTACTCAGAGAAGTAAGAAAGCACAGAAACCATTTTTGCTCTGGAGGCTTTACTGATTTTGGAAAATTAGAACTTTTAGTTGATAGTCTTGCCAGGCAACAAAGACAAAAAACAAAGCCAAGCACCATAAGGTGAGAAGTCTAAAAGGAGACCCTTTTCACAATCAACCAGGACTCCAAAGAGCTACCTACACTGTCAAGGGAAAGATGGAATGGAACTAGTATACCCCTTGTGCAGAATTATAGCTCGGGTTAGAATCCTATGGGCAATTCAGGGACTCTCAAGTCTTGAATTTGGTTTAAAGGTGGTCTCAACCTGATGGCTCTCCTCAATAGCGGGCAGAGCAAATATATATCATTTAGGGAGGAAAGTGCCTTTGTTACAGGGTTTAAATTATTCCTGTAAGTAATTTTTCAAATACTGTGTCCAACATACAAAGATAACCTGACATACAAAGAAACCAGACTCCAGGAAGGCAAACCAGGAGAAACAAGAGAAAACAGAATCAAACCCATAAAAACTTCAGAAATTCAAATTATCAAACTTAGATCACAAAACAACAATTTTAAGAAATGTTTAAGAATGTTTAAGAAAATAAAAGGCAAACATAAAGACAGGAAACTGTAAAAAGTAAAGAGTTTTTAAAAAGTAAGAACTTCTAGAAATATAAAATACTACTAATGAACTTAATAACTGAATGGCCAAGTATTCTATAAATGAGCCAAAGACTGTCTCTGTATATTGTCCTCTAGATTATTTATTTCTTCATAGCAGGCTATAACTTGTTAGTTCAGAAGCCTTCTGGAACCACACTCAAATTTTTACAGATTTAATTTTTTTTTTTTTTTTTTTTTGAGACAGAGTCTCACTCTCTTGCCTGGGGGCGAGTGCCGTGGCGTCAGCCTAGCTCACAGCAACCTCAAACTCCTGGGCTCGAGCAATCCTACTGACTCAGCCTCCCGAGTAGCTGGGACTACAGGCATGCGCCACCATGCCCGGCTAATTTTTTTCTATATATATTTTTAGCTGTCCAATTAATTTCTTTCTATTTTTGGTAGAGACGGGGGTCTCGCTCTTGCTCAGGCTGGTCTCGAACTCCTGAGCTCAAATGATCCGCCCACCTCGGCCTCCCAGAGTGCTAGGATTACAGGCGTGAGCCACCGCGCCCGGCCCAGATTTAATTTTTTAAATGTAGGCCAAATGAGCAGATTTTTTAGGCTTTAAGAGTCTGCTGATTTGCATATCTAACAAAACTGTGCCGAACATCTGCTAGTCATAGATAAGGTAAACCGGGGGGGATAGAAAGATCCCAAGTAGCTGCTGCCCTCCACAGCTCTCTGACCCAGAGACTGTCCTGCCCACTCATGCTGCTGAGAGACATCGTCTAGACATGTGTGTTTCCAGTCTGATTCCTCTCACTCCTGGGAGTTACCTTGCCCTCCTCCCCTTCTGAACAGTGGCTCCTGTGCCATTGCCTCTGGACAGTTGCATACTATGAGGAACTTCCTCATTATCCCAAAAAGGTTTATGTGTGCTATCATCACCTCATGGTCGCATCTTTTTCCTTGATCAGCCCTAAAATTCCTCAAACCCCCTACACTAGGTTTGACAGCAGGCTAGACACATCATAAAATAAGAATTAGTGAGTGGAGGCCAGGAGCAGTGGCTCGCACCTGTAATCTCAGCACTTTGGGAGGCCGAGGCAGGAGGACTGCTTGTGCCCAGGAGTTTGAGACCAGCCTGAGCAATATAGCCAGACCCCTGTCTCTACAAAAAGTTCAAAAATTAGGGCATGGTAGCATGTGCCTGTAGTCCCAGCTACTCAAGGGGCTGAGGCAGGACGATCACTTGAACCCAGGAGTTTAGGGTTGCAATGAGCTATGATGATGCCACTGCACTCCAGCTTAAAGAATTAGTGAATGAAAAAAAGAAGTAGTGAATGAGAAGTATGAAAAAATTCTTCAGAGTATGGCATGGAGAGACAGAAAGAAGGAAAAGAAGGTAGGACTTAGATGATACAGTAAAAAGGTCTGAAATATGCTTGATTGAAGTTCCAAAGTGAAATATGAAAGCTAATGGGAAGAAGAAAAATCTGCAAAGACAATGACTGAAAATTACTAATGAGAATCACTTCACCAATGCAATAAGTCCAATGAGGATAAATATTAAAAAGTTAGCCTCTAATTAAATCACAGTGAAATTGCAGAAAACAAAGGATAATGGAAAAAATTTTAAGGAAAATTTTTATTATTAAAAAATATTACCTTCAAATAAAGTTAGATTGATAGTTGATTTCTCAACATAAAAATGGAGCTAAAAGACAATGGAAATATATCTTAAATGCACCAACATAGTATCCTATACCTAATGAAAATATCTTCAAGAAAAAAGGCAAAATAAAAACATCTTCAGACAAATAAAAACTGAGAGTTTGCTGCCTGTCTTTCATGAAAGGAAATTCTGAAGGATATATTCTACTTCAACCAATAGGAAAAAGATGCCAAATGAGAGGTTTGTGTTACAGATTAAAAATAAAGAGGAATGAATATGATATTTAAATATGTTGGTAACTCTACTGGCTATATTTAACAGCAATAATTTTTAGAAAATAAAATACTAAAATACATGAAAACAATAGTATACATATGAATTAGGAAGTTTATAAATTAAATCAAAATATGGTAAAGTCTTTGTATTGCCTAGGAGGAGAGTAAAGACATTAACATTAAACTTGGTTAAATGAAGGATGTCTGTGTTATTTTTACAGTAACCACTAAAAGTATGAAAAGGGAATGTGTAATTTCTGAAACTAGCACAGGAAAAAAAGATAAAAAATATTCAATCAAAACCAATCCAAAAAATAAGAAAGGAGAGAAAAATAAACATAAGAGGTGAGACAAATAGAAACACAAAATAAGATGGTAGATTTAAACCTAAGTAACCAGTAATTACCTAAATATAATTGAATTAAATACTCTAATTAAAAGACAAGGGCCTGGTGCAGTGGCTCATGCCTGTAATCCTAGCACTTTGGGAGACCAAGGTGGGAGGATCACTTGAGGCCAGGAGTTTGAGACCAGCCTGAGAAATATTAAGAGAACCCTTCTCTACAAAAAGTTTAAAAATTAGCCAGGTGTGGTGGCACGTGCCTGTAGTCCCAGCTACTCAGGAGTCTGAAACAGAAGGATCACTTGAACCTAGGAGTTTGAGGTTACAGTGAGCTATGATGATGCCACTGTACTCTACCCTGGGCAATAGAGCAAGATGCTATTTCAAGAAAAAAAAAAAAACAACCCTGAAAATTTGCCATGTACTGGGAAGTTAGGAAGTATACCTCTAAGTAACCCAAAATAATTCATATAGGAATTAGAAGCCATATTGGATACTCAAACTCAGAATGTAGCTATATCGATTTATAACCTTAAATGTATATTTTAGAAAAGAAAGGCTGAAAATTAATAAGCTAACCATGTATTTTGATAATTTTTAAAAGTGTAGCAAAACTCACTGAAAGAAAACAGAAAGGAAATGACAAAGGTAAGTACATAAATTAATAAAGTAGAAAACAATTGTGTATTACAAAGGATTAAAACCAAAAGTTGTATGTGTGTGTTTTTGTTTTTGTTTTTTTAAGACACTCTGTCCCCCATGCTTGAGTGCAGTGGTGCAGTCACAGCTCATTGTAGCCTCAAACTCCTGGGCTCAAACGATTCTCCCACTTCAGTCTCCCGAGCAGCTGGGACTACAGGTGCAAGCCACCATGCCTGGCCTAAAAGTTGGTTTTTTAAAAGACTAAAGACAATTGAAACGGTAAATGAAATGATTGAATTTCTAGAAAAATACAACTTACCAAAAATAACAAGAAGAAATAGAAAACATGTGCAATCCTAAAACCTTTTAAAGGAATTGAATTTTGAATTAGTAACCTTCCAAACCTAGACTACTTCAGTAAGTTCCACCAAACATTTAAGAGAAAAATCATGCCAATCTTATATAAACTTTTCCAGAAAATAGAAACATGTGGTACTCGCTCCATAACATTTGTACCAAAACCTAATAAGAACTGTACAAAAAAAGTAAATTATAGATCAATCAAACCAATAAGTATTGATATAAAAATATTAAATGTAATATTAGCTAAATGAATCCTGTGATGTATAAAAAGAAAAATAAGCCACAATGAAGCTGCATTTATTCTGCTGTAAAGTTGATTTAACAATAGAAAATATTTCAGTGTAATCTGCCATAATAATAGAAGAAGGGGAAAATTATATGACCATCTCAATAGATGCAGAATGCAGGATATTGTTATAATTCAACATTTGATCATTACAAAACCTCTTAGCAAACTAACACTTCCCTCTGAGATAAAAAATACACAAGGATATTTCAAATATGCAACACTGTTCTAGTGGACCTAGCCAGTTCAGTAAGGTAAGAAAAGGAATATAAATTCTAAGAATTACAAAAGAAGAAATAAAATGATGAAATAATTGGATATTTATAAAATCCAAAGGAATTTACAGATAAATTATTAGAGTTAATAAGAGATTTCTGAAAAAAAGACATAGTAATGATCAAGTTATATGAAAAAATGCTCAAAATCACTAATGGTAAAGGAAATGCAAATGAAAGCACAATGAAATATCACCTCATTCTGGTTAGAATGGCTATTATCAAAAAGACAAATGACAACAAGAGTTGGCAAGGATGTGGAGAAAAGAAAACCCTTGTGCGCTGTTTGTGTGAATGTAAATTAGTACAGCAATTATTAAAAACAGTATAGAGGCTCCTCGAAAAGTTAAAAATAGAATTATCATATGATTCAGTAATCACACTACTGGGTATATATCCAAAGGAAATTAAATCAGTACGTCGAGGAGATATCTGGACTCCCATGTTTACTGCAGCATTATATGGACTCGACCTAAGTGTCCATCAACAGATGAATGGATTCATCTATAAATTTAATGCAACCCCAGTTAAAATTCCAGCAGGATTTTTTGTATGTTTGGATTTGACAGGCTTCTTTTATAATTCATACTGAAATATAAAGAGCCAAGAATAGCCAAGACACTCTTGAAGAACAATAGGATGACAGAACTTGTTTGACCCACTACTATGAAAATGTATTATAAACCTGTAGTAATTAAGGCAATGTTGTATTGAGAGCAGGGATAGATAAAATAGATCAATAGAACAGAATATAGGATTCAGAAATAGATATATAGACACTGGAATTGTTTTGTAAAGGTAGTAGAATAGTAGGAAAGAATGATCTTTTCAATAAATAGTTCTGGGATAATCAGTTATTTTTACGGAAAAAAAAATGAAATGTGACCTCTGACTCATGGCCTTCACAAAAATCAATTCCAGGTAGACTATAGACTTACATACTTCTAAATTTAACAAACAGATCAAAGAAGAAATAAAAAATGAAATTAGAAAATACTTTGAGATAAATAAAACTGAAGACACAACATAACAAAACTTATGAGGTGCAGTTAAAGCAGTGCTTAGAGAGAATTTTACAGTTGTAAATGCCTATATTAAAAAAGAAAGAAGAAAGATGGCAAATTAATAACCTAACCTTAAAACACTGGAAAAAGAAGAGCAAACTAAACCTAAAGTAAGCAGAGGAAGGGAATAATAAAGATTAGAGCAGAAATCAATTAAATAGGGAATAGAAGAACAACAGAGAAAAATCAATGACACCAAAAGCTGGTTCTTTCAAAAGACCAACAAAAACCTTTAGCTAAACTGATCAAGAAAAAAAAGAGAAGACTCAATATACTAGAATAAGAAATGAAAGAGAAGAAATTACTACTGACCTTACAGAAATAGAAAGGATTACAGAGGAGTACCGTGACCAGTAACGTGACAATAAACTTGATAACACAGGTGAAAGGGATAAATTCCTAGAAAAGGAATCTAAACTATCTAAACTGACTTAAAAAGAAATATTCTGAATAGACCTGTAACAAATAAAGAATTGGATTAATAATGGGAAAAACTACCCCCAAAGAAAAGCCTAGGCCCAGATGACTTCACGGCTTAATTCTATCAAACATTTAAGGAAGAGTTTTAACAGCAATTCTTCATGAACTCTTTCAAAAACAGAAAAGGGAATAGTTCCCAACTTAATACTATGTGGCCAGTATTATCCTGACTCCAAAACCAGAAAAACATTGTAAGAAGAGAAAATGACAGGCCAATATCTTTTTTATTGGACACAAAAATCCTCAAAAAAAAAATCTTAGCAAACAGAATCCAGGAATATATTAAAAGGACAAGATACCATGACCAAGTGAGATTTATCCCAGGAATATAAGGGAACCAATTAATATAATACACCATATCAACAGAAAAAAAAAACACCAAAAACTACATGATCATCTCGATAGACACAGAAAAAGCAGTTAACAAAATGTAACACCCTTTCATTATAAAAACATTTTAAAAAACAAGGACTAAAAGGGAACTTGCTCTACCTGAGAAAGAACATTTACAAAAAACCCACAGCTAACATCACATTTAATGGTGAAAGACTGGGTGCTTTCCACCTGAGATCAAGAACAAGACAAGGATATCTGCTCTCACCACTTCTATTCAACATTGTACTAGAGGTTATAGCCAGGACAATTAGGCAAGAAAAAGAAAGAAGAGGCATCCATATTGGACAAGTAGTAGTAAAACTATCCCTAATCACAGACAACATGATCCTATATATAGAAAATCCCAAAGACTCCATAAGAAAGTTAATTAATGAGTTCAGCAAGGTTGCAGGATAAAAGATCAAAATAAAAAAATCAATAGTATTTTTAGTTACTTGCAATGAACAATTCAAAAATGAAATTAAGGAAAAACTTTCATTTACAATAGCATCAAAAAGAATAAAATACTAAGTCATAATAAAAGAAATGTAAAACTTGCCCCCTGAAAACTACCAGCACTGTTGAAAGAAATTAAAGTACACCAAAATAAATGGAAAAACATTGAATGAAATGAAAGACTTAATAATGTTAAGATAGCAATAATCTCTAAATTGATGTGCAGATTCAATGCAATCCCTATCAGAATCCCACCTGAGTTCTCTGTAGGAACTGACAAGCTGATTCTAAAATTCATACTGAATTGTAGGGGACCAGAATAGTAGTCAAAACAATCTTGAAAAATCTCCAACAAATTAGGAGGATTCACACGTCCTGATGTCAAAACTTGCTACTAAGCAAGAGTAATCAAGATAGTGTGGTATTGGTGTAAGGACAGACATATAGATCAATGGAACAGAATTGAGAGTCCAGAAATAAATGCATGTATCCATGGTTAACTGATTTTCAGCAAGGCTGCCAAGACCATTCAATGGGGAAACAGTCTCTTCAACAAATAGTGCAAGAACACGAATATTCACATGCAAAAGAATGAAGTTGGACTTTTATCTAATACCATATACGAATATTAATTCAAAATGGATCAAAGACCTAAATCTAAGAGCTAAAATTAAAAAACTGTTAGAGGAGAACATGAGTAAATCTTCATGACACCAAATTCTTAGCTACGACACCAAAAACACAAGCAACAAAAGAAAAAAAATAGACAAATTTGACTCATAAAAATTAAAAACTTTTGTGCTTCAAAAAACACTATTAAGAAATTGGAAAGACAATCTATAGAATGGGAGTAAATATTTGCAATTCATATATCTGAGAAGGGACTTGCACCTATAAAGAACTCCAGCAATTCGACAATAAAAAGACAAATAAATCAAAAAATGGGCGAAGAACTTGAATAGACACTTCTACAAAGAAGATTTGCAAATGGCCAATAAGCATATGAAACGATGCTCAACATCATTAATCATCAGGGAAATGCAAATCGAAACCACAATGAGATTCTATTTCATACCCAATAGAATGGCTAGAGTTATTATAAAAAGCTAGATAGTAACCACTGCTGGTGAAGATATAGAGAAATCAAAAAACTTACACACAGCTGGTGGGAATGTATAATGGTACAGCTATTTTGGAAAACAGTCTGGTAGTTCCTTAAACAATTAAATACAGAATTATCATATGACCCAGCAATTCCACTCCTAGATATATACCAAAAGAGAAATGAAAATATATGTACAAACAAAAGCTTATACAAAAATGTTTATAGCAGCATTATTTACAATAGGCAAAAAGTGTAAAAAAACCCAAATGTCCATCAAATGATTAATGGAAGAAACAAAATGTGGTATACCTATACAATGGAATATTATTTGATCATAAAAATGAAGTACTAATATATGCTGCAACATGATGAATCTTATAAACATGCTAAGTAACAGGTGCCAGTCATAAAAGACCACATATTTTATGATTCCATTTACATGAAATGTCCAGAATAAGCAAATATATAAAGACAGAAAGTAGATTAGTGGTTGCTCAAGGCTAGGAGAATGGGGGAATAGGGGTTGTAGCTAAGAGGTATGGCATTTCTTTTTGAGATGATGAAATGTTCTAAGATTGACTGTGGTGAGAGTTGCACATAACCTGTGAATATACTAAAAAACAAATGAATTGTACACTTTAAAAGGGTGAATTGAATGGTATGTTAAAGCTGTTTAAAAATAAAACTATAAATAGAAGATGTATATCATCGTATCTATGTTAGAATGAAAGTGACCTTTCTAAAAACATGACACCAATGCTAGAAACCATGTAAGAAATACTCCACATGAAACACATCCTTTTACACTCAAATTTTCTCTCCTTCTGTTTGAAGCATATATTACGGTTTTGTCTTTTCTAATTTACTAATCTTTGTCTTTTAATTAGATAAATTAGTCCTTTTAAATATAATATAATTATAGGTAATTTGAGTTTAAAAGGCAAAATAGGCTTTTAGAAAATATTTTCAGAAAATATGATGTTGGGCTAGGAAATGATTTATTAAACAAGATACAGAAAGCACTAAACAAAGAAAAGGATAAATATGACTACGTTTCAGCCTGCAAAATCTGTGACAATTGCTAATATTTACTGAGAGTTTGCTATGTATATCAAGTCAAGGACTTTACATACATCACATCATTTAATCTTTACAACAACCTACGATACTATTATTTTCAGTACTATTATAGTCAGAACTGTTATTTGCCCTGTTTTATAGATGATGCTTAAGAAGGTTAAGCATTTCACCTAAAGTCACATAGCTATTCTGCCAGGATTAAAATTTGGGTCTATCTTATTCCAAGCTCAACCCCATAATCACTACTCTAGCAGCCATCTCAGTTTTTGGGGAGAAGTTCTTCAACACTTTATTCTCTGAAACCAGCAGCTTTCTACCCGTTATTACCAGCATCCTACATTCAATGCCTCTATTTCTTCACCGTTTACTTGTTATTCCTTCTGCCACATCTTCTAAGAGAATTCCCAGTCTGGATCAGTACTCACTTACTCCTTATCTCCTTGCAACCTAGCTTCAAGCCCCAATAATGATATTCTAATCAGAGTAGGAAATCCTAGTAATGAAATCCAATGGCTTTCTTCAGTCTTCACCTTTATTGACCTCTTTTGTACCTCCTCCTTCTTTAAACATGATTCTCTTTAATTTGTCAGTCATACTTTGAATTTCTTATTCAACAAAAATGTAGTCAGCATCAACTTTGTGCATGCATTATGCCAGATTCTGGGATATAAATGTCAAAAGACACAGTCCCAAGCCGGGTGTGATGGTGCACACCTGTAGTCCCAGCTACTCAGGAGGCTGAGGTGGGAGGATTGCTTGAACTCAGGAGTTCAACACCAGCTTGGGCTACACAGAGACTCCATTTAAAAAAAAAAAAAAAAAAGTCACAGTCCTAACCTTCAATGAGCTTGTCTAGATTGAAGATAAACAACTACCAAATAATAAGCATAATGGAGACATTTACACATACATATGCCTGTATGCATGCATCTTTATGTGTATATTAAGAATACCTAAATTTGCAGTAAATTTTAGTGGTTAAGTCTATGGGCTTTAGAGACAAAGGTTTGAAACCCGAATTTGCCACTTATCTGAGTTGTGTAAACTTGGGCAAGTTATTCAAAGTATTTTAAGAATTAAATAAATCATTACAAATTATTTCATGCTTACCATAGAAGAGCAGAATGTTATTGGCGTTTGTGAGAGACTGAAACATATAATATAGACCTCATTATGCAAATTAATAGAAGGTCTGATTTTAAATAGTTTAATAAAATTATCATAATTAAAAACAAACTGTATCTTATTGTTACTCAAAAAAAGATTCTTAAAGTACATTTGACATAGCCTTATGCTGGAGCACGTTACAAAATCTATATGTAAACTGTACTGACACAATTTAAAAGGAAAAAGCATGTCTTCTGGGGTTGGGAAGTATGGTCTAGTGTCCTGACTTGGATAGTTCTAGGTATATATAACATTGCTTAACCATGCTACCCATGCCAGACTATGGAAAGGACACGTGCAAACAGAATGTAAACATTTAATAGATTGTACCTTATACCAAAATTGGCAAAGTTCCCAAGACTGACTCAAGGTAGAATGGCAAGAATGTATTTCTTTTACTTGTTCTTACCAAAGGGTGAAAACTCAAGATCAAGTTGCAAATCCAGTCTGCTATTAAACTGCTGATGCTGGAAACATCAGCCAATTAGGCAGACTCAGGGGACTCTTTAGTTGAAATGACTATTATCCCAATAATGTATTTTATATAATATACTCAATTGCATATAAAGCAATTTAACTGACAGTCATTTGTTTTGCCATAACCAACCACCTTTATCTACATGAGCTCTGAAATGTGAATCCAGGCATGTACTAAGGACATGTGCTCTCCACACCACACCCTTGCTCCCCGACAACTAAGTACTGTTCACTCAAGGGTTGAATCTCCTGTCAGCGTGAAGTGTGCTCACTGTGCTCCTTGCTGCTACATTTCCTCAATGTATTTTGCTTTGATATAGTTAACTTGCTGGTATAAGTTTCCTTTTCTCTTCCCACTATCCTGAGGTGGCACGATGCCAACTGGAGCCAATTTCTGGACAAAGGGTAGGAGTTTCAAATTTTCATACATGCAGAAATTTTACATTTAAATTTTGGTGGCTTCTAATATCAACTAAAGCAATAGCAATGGAGGTAATTTCCAAGCATGGCCCCCTCATAGGGGTAACCTAAAAATATCTATTTATATCTATATATGTGTATATATATATAGTATAGAACATGTTCTCTATTATATATCTATTTAAATATCTATATTGATATACATGTATGTATGTGTATATAATATGTATTTATGTAATGTTAAATAACACTGTTATTTAAAATGTTATTAAAATTATATGTTATTTAAAACATGTTAAATAAAATGAGAGGAGGTGATAATGTATGGCCTCTGGTGCGCTCTCAGTTTCCTATAAAGTGAGAACTATAATATCTTCTATATTATCCACAGGCTTGTCAGGGAAATTAAAAATGGATATAAAGTATTCTGCACAGTACCTATGTGTAGCCAATTTCCAAGTATTTATAAAATGTCTACTATATTTGCCTCTTGGTGGTGACCTTAAAGGAGAAGTTGAAGTGTACCAAGCAGAGAAAGAAGGAAGTCATTCCAGGAGTGAGAATGATGTATGCAAAGCTATAGTGGTAAGAAAGTATGGCACGTGGAACAAATTCGATGGCTAGAATGGAGAGGACAAGTCTGAGTAGAGGCAGGAAAATTATTTCAAGGGCCAAAATAAGCGGTGAGGAACTCCTGGACTAGAGCAGTAGCAAAGGAGAAGAGAATAGATAAAAGAGATATTTAGGACATATAACTGATAAGAACTGGCAGATGATTCCATGCAGATGAAGGAGAAGAGAGTGATGATATCCCAGGCTTCTGATGTGGTTTACTGGGTATAAATTGGTGACATTCAACCACAGAGCCACAAATATATTTTAGAGGAAGAAGTGGAAGCATTTGGTTTTAAACATATTTAAGTTAATGTAAGGCATCTCCGTAAAATCGTCTACAATTTATTAGACATGACACAATATTCTTTTCAGAATACCTGATAAATATAGATATTTATACAATTAGGTTTTTAATAGAATCACACTGGCAATGACAAAGGGATATTAATCAAGAATTATACAGACAAGAGAGTTTCATGAATAACTTGGAAAGTATAAAGTAATTCAAATTGGAATTAAGCAAATTAAAAACACATTTCCATCACTACCTCAGCTGCTTTGCCATTGTAAAGGCGAAAATGATTGCAGGCCTTAAGATTGAGTGCGATGGTGCTATCGGGAATTTGCTGAAGGTAAACAGCCAGAACTTCTTGAGACACATCATAGTAATCCAACTTGTAGTAGCAGAGGGCCACATAAACATTGAGGGCAAGGTATTCCCTATTAGATGAAAGAATTAAGGGGTAAGAATTTAAGTCTACTTCACAGAAATGTCCAATTACAAAGCTCAAATGGAAAACAAGGCAGAGAAGACCGTTCATGAATTTGCCTTGTGAAGAAAGAAGGCAAGATATAATCAGTGTGATTTTTTTTTTTTATTTTTGCATTATAATATTTTGGTGTTTTGACATAAGTACAGTAAAAGATGACAACTAGAGAAGAAAGGGAAAAGGTCATACTGTTCATACTGAAAAACATATGCTATAATTGAACATAAACACAAGCATATACGACACAGATGGTGGACAGAAAAGGCAAGCAAGTTTGATGGCTGGAACTGGGAACAGGCAGGCGACTAAGAGGGTTATGCGAAAGAGGTGAGAAGGAAGGGGGATGAGGTATTTGGGGGCTGGGAGAGGGAGGTCAAGTGTTTGGTGATAAAGTTGGAATGTTAATTCTTCAGAATGGTTTGTTTCTAATTTTGTCAGCAAGTTACCTAGAATATAACTACAACACTGAGATTGATACATCTAGACCAGTGGACCCCAACCTTTTGGCGCCAGGGACCAGTTTCATGGAAGACAATTTTTCCATGGACGGGGGAGGGGGTAGTGGTGAGGCGGAGCTCAGGTGGTGATGCAAGCCTGACAATTTTTCCATGCAAGGGCAAAGGAGTGGAACTCAGGTGGTGATGACTGCCAGGTTCCTAACAGGCCACGGACCAGGGACTGGGGACTGCAGATCTAGACCATGCATTTTCAAAAGGGGCTATATCACCTGCAAAGGGGCAAAAATTGGTTCTTATGAGGGGATGAAAAAAAATCATACCATTTTATGTATAAAGCACAGATACGTATAGAGTACACAAATGGATATACAACATGTTTTTATATATATATATATCAGCATATATTAAAATTTCATGGAAGAGCAAAGAGGGGTAAAATGTTTAAAAAGGCTCATTAGAAGGGTGATGATGCAAAAGGAGTAGAGAAAGCCTGATCTAGAAATAGATCTAGACAATATCTAAGGAGTTCTTAATCTCACCAGATTATCAACTAACAGATTTGAGCACATGGTAGTACTAGATGCAAAGGTCACTAGGTCCTCGCCAAACTAGTTACAGGAGACACTAACATAATGAAAGAGATTTCGAGTAGGCATAAAAGGACACAGACCTGTTATCTAGCAGTATTCGCTTATATATATCAATAGCTTCTTGGTAGTGAGATCGCATATAGTGGATTGAGGCCAAACTAAGTTGATCTTCTGTGATATCCTGAAGGTTTTGATGAAAGTTCATCAATTTTTTCTCATCATTAAACTAAAATTGTGAGAGAAAACAGACATATAAAGATTCACACTAGTGTATAGTTCAAGAAGTCAACACCTATGTGATAGAGACTTTAACTCCGGCTTCTTCTTCAGCCATTGTGTCTCTATCTTCTCCCAATTTCCCTCAGGTTCCTCCTATGCCCTTCAAAGAAAAGACTGCAAATAGCTTCTGGAGGCATAGCTTGACACTGGAAAGCCTTTAAATTACAATTAATATTAATTACTTGATCTCTCCCCTTACCTTCTTTTTCTTTTCTCTTTCTTTATAGTTTCTTCCTTTCCCTTTTTTCTATACCTCTTTACTCTTATGCTTTAACAATTTTTATCTGTTCTTTTGTAACTCTCCTTGGTGGACAATAGGAACCAAAATGTATTTCTCATTGTTACTTAGTAAAAAAATTTTTGATAGAGGCCAATCTCACTGGGGTTAGGTGATATTTCATTGTGGTTTTGATTTGCATTTCTCTAATGATTAGAGCTGTTGAGCATTTTTTTATATGTTTACTGGCCATTATTCTGTCTTCTTGGCACTAACTGATTAACACTATGGTGCTCACAAGGTAGTAATATTCTCCAGGGATTAGGGGGATTGGGGGGGCGGTAAACTCACAACTAAAGGACACGGTGAGCATTGTAGAAGGGAAGGGCATGCCTCTAACCCTCGCTTGGGTGAGGCAAAGACATAAAATGTAATTCAAAATGTTTGTACGCTCTTAATACCCTGAAATAAAATAAAAAATTTAATTTCTGCTCTAGATTTTTTCATCCTCTCTTCAATTACTATACATTGTTGTTAGGGTTCTGGGCTGTCAGAATTCCATTCCAATCTTGTATGGTTATTTTTTTAAATGGTAGCTGGAAATAATAGCTGCCTTTTGCTTATACATGGGGTAGAACAGATATATTTTTGACAGTGACCCTTAATATATAGATTGCATACTCCTGCCTGGTGCAGAGTGTGGCCTATTAGGCTAAAAATTTTTTGAAGAATCTATTTCCATGAAACAATAAATTCTGAAGCTGGCTTATTTCTAGTTTGGTCACTGATATATTACAGATATTTTTTATATGAGTTATTTAAATCTTATCTTGATGTATAGGCAAATGGACGCAACTACTACATTCCAAAGTCTAGCCTGGAAAGGTTTCTATTAAGACCAACTTCTCTAATCTGCCTGATTAATATATATGGACACAGAAAAGTAGAAAGTAAAAGAATGATAAAAAGATATAATAGGTGAGCACTAACCAAAAGAGAGCTGGTATAGCTGTACAAATATGACAGAAATTTTTTTAAAGAGAGACATTTCATGATAATAAATGTTTTAATCTACTAAGAAGACAACAATTCTAAGTTTGTGTGTACTTAATGACAGAGTCTGAAAAATAAGCAAAGCAAAAATTGACAGAAGTAAAAAGAGAAAGAAACAAAGAGACAATTACGGTGTCAAATTTTTAAATGCACCAAAAACAATTATTTTCATATATTTCCTATGGGTAATTAGATAAACTTTCTGTAAGACAATTTAGCAATGAAAATCTTTAAAATTGTTCATACCCAATAATTCAGTAAGTTCATTTCTAGGATGTTCGGAAGGACATTTTTAAAATTAAAAATTAGAAACAACCCAAACATACAAATAACTAGGAAATGTTGAATAAATTATGGCATATATGCTACATACGATAGAATACTATGAAACCACTTTAAAGATCATGGTTTTGGCTGGGCGTGGTGGCTCATGCCTGTAATCCTAGCACTTTGGGAGGCCGAGGCAGGAGGATTGCTTGAGGTCAAGAGTTTAAGACCAGCCTGAGCAAGAGCGAGACCCCATCTCTACAAAACAGAAGAAAAAATTGCCAGGAGTGGTGGGTGGTGTGTGCCTGTAGTCCCAGCTACTTGGGAGGCTGAGACAGGAGCATTGATTGAGCCCAGGAGTTTGAGGTTGCAGTGAGTTATGATGACACCACTGCACTCTAGCCTGGGAAACAGTGTGAGACTGTCTCAAAAAAACAACTTACGGTTTTGAAGCCTATTTAGTGACAGAGACCTTGTCTCAAAAAAAAAAAAAAAAAGAAAGAAAGAAAGAAAGAAAAAAGAAATATGTATTAAGTATGAGTCCTATTCTGCAAAACAAATAAACAAACTAAAAGATAAATATGCATGTAAAAATAATTATCCTAAAAGGAGATATAATACCAAAAGGTTAAAAGGTAGCTTGTATCTTTTTTTTATTTCAGCCTATTATGGGGGTACAAATGTTTAGGTTACATGTATTGCCTTTGCCCTGCCTGAGTCAGAGCTTCAAGTATGTCCATCCCCCAGACGGTGTGCACCGCACCCATTAGGTGCGAATATACCCATCCGCTCCTCCCCACTCCCCACCTGGTAGCTTGTCTTGGACTATGGTAGATGTTTTCCTTTTTTTTTTTTGCTTACTTATATTTTCTTTCTTTGATGGAATAAACAAGTAACTTTTAAAATTTGAAAAATTATTATTTTAAAAAATCATTCAGGCAGGCATGGTGGCTCATGCCTGTAATCCTAGCCCCCTGGGAGGCCAAGGCGGGAGGATCGTTTGAGCTCGGGAGTTCGAAACCAGCCTTAGCAAGAGCGAGACCCCTGCTCTACTAAAAATAGAAAGAAATTAGCTGGGCAACTAAAAATATATAGAAAAAATTAGCCAGGCATGGTGGTGCATGCGTGTAGTCCCAGCTACTCAGGAGGCTGAGGCAGAAGGATTGCTTGAGCCCAGAAGTTTGAGGTTGCTGTAAGCTAGGCTGACACCACGGCACTCCAGCCTGGGCAACAGAGTGAGACTCTGTCTCAAAAAAAAAAAAAAAACAAAAATCATTTGACGATGATCAAAATTATTGCCATAAGATAATTCTGGAAAATGTATATTTACTTCCATGAGTCAGGACAAGATGGCTCTGGGTCTTTTTTTAAGAGATAATAGGATAGTTGACACAAACTAACCTTAAATGACCACTGCTTAATAGAGACAACTAAAACCTAACACTTCTGAATAAATTAAGAAGGTAAAGAACAATGTAGGGGGAGAAAAATCCTATAAAATTAATATGTATTTTACCATTTATTCTAGAAACACCATTAACAAGAATTTCTAGTTAATTATCTCTCACTAGTGTTGGTAACAAGAAGGTAGAAAGAGAAAAACATTTTTAAAACAAAAAATATAAAATGAGAACAGAAATACCTTGTGAGCCAAGTGGAAGAGCAGGCGGTTTTGGAGCCGGCTTTTTGGAGCTGAAAAAAAATCCAAAGTGCTTGTTAAAGAACTCAGTAGTCTATGGCACTTAGTCTCTTACAGGGATGAAATGAGACTTATTAATAGATGAATCTTCCCAAATCTTTACCTGTCTGATCCTGATATGTCTCTGCTGTCTGGTCTCTACCTGCAGTAGTGGCAATAGCATCAAAAACCACAAGAGAAGTGTTCTAAGATTCTGCTCTTCCTCACCACTTGTTCTACCTGATTATACTATGGTGACCCACAGCACAACACTCCGCACATATAGTTACGGTAGGAGCCCACCTCTGTGTTGTTCATATACTAAAACAAACACTGGTAGTAGATAGTTATGGTCATCTCAATATATGTATAAACCCACTCTCATTCAGATATTTGTCCCAATATTTTTTGTGAATTTCTTCTGAAATGGCCTTTTCCAAAATTATGCTGCCATATTTTTCTAAATACTAGCACAGTCTCTATTCCACACAGATTTTCTTTTTTTCTTTTTTTTTTTTGGGATAGTCTTCACTCTCTTGCCCAGGGTAGAGTGCCATGGTGTCAGCCTAGCTCACAGCAACCTCAAACTCTTGGGCTCAAGCGATCCTCCTGCCTCAGCCTCCTGGGTAGCTGGGACTACAGGCGGGCGCCACCATGCCTGGCTAATTTTTTCTATTTTTAGTTGTTTGGCTAATTTCTTTCTATTTTTAGTAGAGACGGGGGTCTCGCTCTTGCTCAGGCTGGTCTCAAACTCTTGACCTCAAGCAATCCACCCGCCTCGGCCTCCCAGAGTGCTAGGATTACAGGCGTGAGCCACCACGCCCAGCCTCCACAGATCTTCTAACATGATAATGTGCCACAATGAAACAGGTAGCCAAGCAAAAAGCTTAACAGTTTTCAAGTACCAAATCTCCTTCGCGCTCTTTGAAAATTTTCCAATTCTGGATTCCCAATTCTATATCTCTTTTACAGAAAAATGTCTATAAAATCTTTAATGTATAAAAAAGAAAAAATATATATGGAAATAGAGCTAGCTACCTTGCTCATCTTTTATATATCTAGTACTATTCTAGGCACAGATAAAGTTCAGAAATATGAAATAAAGTAACTTAACGGGCCTTATAACTAAATTAGGAAAAACAACACTAGTACATATGAAACAATTTGGGTATAAATCAAGAAAGGCTTCAAGTTTCACAATTTCCATTAATTTGAGCTGGAATATGTGTTGGAATACATTCTTCCCTAACAAATTTCCTAACATTCCCTTGCACACTTTGTCTGCATTTCCCTGAATTTAATTTATTCACATTCTAATTATCCTTAATCTTTTCTCCCATGTTCCCCTTTTACCCTACCCTGATTGACAAATTTCAGTATAATTCTCCTGAGATGACTGCATGACAAGTAAAAACACAGAAGGGAAGACATCTGGATTCTTTAAGCTGAAGTTACAGGGCTTCTCACTTAGAAACAGGAAAAGTAGCTATAACATACATCCACAGCCATAAAAGCTTGAATAACTATACCTAACTACTACCAACAGCATAGATACCCTACCGTGATGGGGCTTAAGAAAGATACCTTGCTTGCCCTTTTTCTTCTCATCTTTCTGCTTTTTAGCTGTAGCTTGGGGATGGGGGCAGGATTAACTTTCTCTCTCTCTCTCTCTTTCTCTCTCTCTCTTTTTAAAGAGCCCTCGCTACGTTGCCCAGGGTAGAGTGTGGTGGCTATTCACAGGCGTGATCATACAGTACCGTAATCTCAAACTCTTTGGCTCAAGTGATCCTCCTGCCTCAGCCTCCCAAGTAGCTGGGAATTATAGGCATGCCCCAATATGCTTGGCAACTCTCTCTTTAAACATAAAGTTGCTCAAATCCAACATTCTTTGAAGAGAAAGTCTATCTTTTAGTTTTCTAATGTTAGTTAGAAACAATAAGGAATAAGTTTTTAAATCTCCAAAATGACTCTTACTATGAGTGAAGAATATCAGATACAAAGAGAGTCCATATTACCTTTAAATCCAGCTGCTTCAGCTTGTTTATACATCCCAAGAAAGAAGTAGGTGCAAGCTAGGTTCACCCAGACTTCAGGATTACAATTTTCCTCTTTTGTCACATTTTCATATTCCTGAAATATATATTAAGCAGAGATCTCACTTTGGCAGTAAAGCAATCCATGGACCATTCTTCTATATTGGAATAGGATTTTTTACTGAGATTGAGCAACTTCACATTTAAGGAATTCTACATGCTCCTCAACTATTCTATACCTGAAAAGGTTAAATACGGAAGCAGGGCTGTTGTTCATATAATCTTACATTTGCTTTTTTTCTCCCTATTTATACTGATGTGGGCTAACAAACTGCAGAAATGAAAAATAATTGAAATACTTTATTTTCGGTAACTTAAAAAGATATACCAAACATACCCTTTAAGAAATTCATATGTTCAATTAACTTAAAACTTGATAACTTTAACACACTATAAATTTCATTTCATTCTAATAGCCTTCTAGCTTTGTTTATTGGGCTTTACATTTTAAAAAAGTATTTTTTTTTCTGCCAAGGACACTTTCTGAGGTTCATATTGTCAACTCCGTTTTCCATATACTCTTACTTTTTATCAGTCTTTCCCAGATGCTTTGTTTCTTTTTCTCACTACATTTGGGCTACTCTTTCTTTCCTTTTACACCTTTCACAACTGCAAGCAGCCTCTATTCTGTCCTTTTCACATCTTCCTTTTTCCTTCAGCAACTTTGTTCCTTTGTTCTTCATCTTACCTCCTCATTACCTATCCTTGAATATTTTCATTTTAGTTACGCAGGTTTTCAAATTCCCTTAGATTACATTTTGGGAGTAAGAATATATGGGAAATGTTTAAGCAATTTCATTTATGAATTAGAAGTTGCTTGACATAAGGCATCTATAATTTTATTTAGATCCATAATCCTATTCATTAGTCATTGTAGATGGGCAGAATTAACAATGACCAAGAAAAACAATTTACAAAACAATTATACTTGAAAAAATATAAAGATAATATAATCAATCTTTCATATGTCTAAAAATAACTGAGCAAAATGAAAGTCTTGTCTTTTGAGAAAAGATTCATGAAAGTTTTGATCAAAATGGCTATTTTTTGGCCAGCCATGGTGGCTCACGTCTGTAATCCTAGCACTCTGGGAGGCCGAGGTGGGCAGATTGTTTGAGCTCAGGAGTTCGAAACCAGCCTGAGCAAGAACGAGACCTCATCTCTACTAAAAATAGAAAGAAATCAACTGGACAACCAAAAATATATAGAAAAAATTAGCCGGGCATGGTGGCGCATGCCTGTAGTCTCAGCTGCTCGGGAGGCTGAGGCAGGAGGATTGCTCGAGCCCAGGAGTGTGAGGTTGCTGTGAGCTAGGCTGACGCCACAGCACTCACCCCAGGCAAGTGAGTGAGACTCTGTCTCAAAAAAAAAAAAAAAAGGCTATTTTTCCTCTTCTGAAGATTTACTTAAGAAATACTAATGCCAATATGCTGTCGAATTTCATTAGTATATATGTAAAAGTAAAAAGTAAACAAGATACAGGCTGGGTACGGTGGCTCATGCCTGTAATCCCAGCACTTTGGTAGGCCAAGGCAGGAGGATCACTTGAGCCTAGGAGCTTGAGACTAGCCCAGGGAACACAGTGAGACCCTATCACTAAAAAAATTTTAAAAATTAGCCAGGAAAGGTGGCATGAGCCTGTAGTTCTAGCTACTTGGAAGGCTGGGGTGAGAGTATTGCTTGAGTCTAGGAGTTCAAGGTTACAATGATCTATGATCATGCCACTGCACTCCAGCCTGGGTGACAGAGCAAGACCCTTCCTCCTAAAAAATAAAATAAAATAAAAAGAGGCCAGGTGCAGTGGCTTACACCTGTAATTCCAGCACTTTGGGAGGCCAAAGTGGGAAGACTGCTTGAGGCCAGGAGTTTGAGACCAGCCTGGGCAACATAGTGAGACCCTATCTCCACAAAAAATAAGAAAAATTAGCTGGGTATGGTGGTGAGCACCTGTAGTCGCAGCTACTTGGGAGGCTGAGGCAGGAAGATTGCTTGAGCCCAGGAGTTTGAGGTTGCAGTGAGCTGTGACTTTGCAACTGTACTCTAGCCTGGGACATGGTGTGAGACGCTGTCTCTATTAAAAAATTAAAAGATACATATAGAGTAGTCCCCCCTTATCCATAGTGAATACATTCTCAGAACCCCAGTGGATACCTGAAACTGTGAATAGTACTGAACCCCATATATATTATGTTTTTTATTATATGTACATACCTCTGATAAAGTTTAATTTATACATTAAAATAGAACAATTTTAACACTAAGCCGTAATAAAAGTTACATGAATGTGCTCTTCCTTGTGCTCTCCCTCTCTCTGAAAAAAATCTTATTGCACTGCACTTACCTATTTTCAGACCATGGTTAGAAACCACAGAAAGGTAACTGAAACTGCAGAAGGCAATACCTCGGATAAGGGGGGATGACTGTACTGGAATATACATAGAAGATTTCTGAAGCAATACAACAAAAAAGTGCCAGTGGATGCCTCCATTAACAAAGAAATAGAATTATGGAAGGCAAATAGAGTGACTTTTTTTCTTTTTTGTTTCCTTCTGCATTGTTTGAACTTTACCATCAGCATGCATTATTGTAATACAAAGTTTAATAACACTTTAAATATTCCTGTGTTAGAAATTTTTTTACTAACCTCCAGAGCTCTCTTATAGTCACCCAGGTGAAAAGCACAGTATCCAATCCACAAATTAGTATCCTCTTCTTGCTCCCCAACATGACGTTTGAACTTCAGGTTGAAAATTCATGGGGGAAAAAAATGAAGTACTTTGAATAGTAAACTCACTGTTTTAAAAAAAAATGCTATGTTAAGGTACTGGTGAATAATAGGCAATATGAGAATATAAACAAGAAAATACACAGTTTAATTGAAATTTACCTCTAGGACTTAGTACGATTATCTTCAAATTGTCACAGAAATATTTTCAAGTATTTTACCTTTGTTCTTCTGTATTTATTAACACCTTTCTCAAGAAAGTATTTGAGTTATCTAACAATTCTGGATGATATGTAAGGAATAGAAGAATCTTGTGAAATATTTATAGCCAAATAGCTGAAGGTTAGAGAGATTGAATAATGAACTCAGGGCCACACAGCCAGTACCTCTGGTGACAGGGACTTAAAGTAATATCTGACTCCAAAGCCCATGTTCTCATCCTGCATGCTCTACTACATTCAAACTCACGCTTCAATCATGTCCCCTTAAGACATACATATTTATTAATAGGTTATAACTTTTCACTGAGGACAAACCACTAAATCTTTCTATTACGCTTGCGTAAGCTGGCTTACCAGGACTGCAAGAGTTAAGGAAGTTCAGAAGACTGGCCACATTTATGTCCATTATGAACAAATATTTATGATTTTCTCAGTCCTATTTTGGAGGAAAGGACTGACACTTTAAAGGAAGATTCTGAATTACCATTGAAAAAATTAGATTGTTTTCACTCTATAGGGTAATAAATCAAATAGTGAGCCGATACATATTTACAGAGCATCACTACAGAACTTTAGGTACCTTAGTCATTATAAAATGAAGACATTCCTGTGATACTTTCTTGTCTGGGATAAGAATTTAATCCTGTACCTAACTACACAACATTAGAAGTCCTCCTCTCACCAAATGCTGTGAATTTGAGTATAGTGTCTTAAGTATGGAGAAATTCTTATTTGAGGTCTCCTTGAATTTGCCCCAGGAATTCCCTGGAGCCACAGGAGAGCTCATGAGATTTTCTCACCCTATTCCCATGCAGCATGGTATTCCAACTAGCTACCCAAGAAAGTGAACATAGAACAGAGCCCTCTTGACAATGTAAAGGCAGTCTGGGGTTACGCAATAAGGAAAATGTGGTCATTGTCTTAAAGAACAGCAAGGAAAAGAACAGACTGACAAAAAATAGACAGACACATAGGCACTCAGTCCACTGATTTCCACAGCTAGAAAGCCCTTCCAAGTCAAATCCCCTACTGTAAAGATGACAACAAAAAGCTAAACAATGTCCTCAATAGCAGAGCACTAGTAAGAAACATAGGACTATACATGGAAGACTGAAAAATATATGTAAAGTTAATTTAAACGATTATTGTTGATAGATTCAGAGTAATATGAATAGAGTAGCATTTTGGAGAAATGACTGTGGCACAACACAACCAGACCATGCTGTCAAAATTCTTCATGCTTTGGTATACTCCTTTACCCTTCTATAACATGTGCTTTCCACAAAGCATTTTCTCAAAGTACAGTCTCTTTGGACCATGTATATCAGAAGCACTTAAAGTACTAGCCTAAAATGCAGATTTTTGAGCAATACTGCAGACCTAAAGAATCACCAGGCATATACATCTTAATAAGTACTCTAGATAATTCCAATGCATATTAAAAGGTGAGAACTACTGCCATAAAGATTTGAAATACTTTCTGGGGATACAATATTTTCAACAATAACCATGGTGGAATTATTTAAATTTGATCAAAATTTTATAACACATAATAGGAATAAAGCATCAATTGGTCAGGGGTTGGGATAAACAATGTGTGAACTGACACCGTATTAAATATCCCTCCATATTTGCAGGTTGTATTTACTATCAATGGGAGTAGACATAATTAAAAATCCCCTCAAGAAATAAGTTCATTTTTTTTTTAGTTCATCTGGAATCTGCATCTGACTAGATTTTTAGGCAATTCCTTGAAGAAGCCCCAGAATGCACCCACCTGTTCCGACAGCATAGCAACAAGCATTCACCCAAGCATTCACCTATCATCTGGAATTCACCTTCTATAAAGTAACCTTCTTTGGACATTACCTCCAATAGGGTAATAGCTCCAGTGAAATCTCTTTGTGAAAGTAGCTCCTCTAGTTTTGGAATCTTCCTGCCTTTCTTCTTTCTTTTGTCAGTGTGCTGCACGTCCCCGCCTACAGCAGGTTTGGCCCTTGAGAGCATCTGTGAAAGAAACAACAAAGACAGCTGTATAGTCCAATTCCCATTATCAGTTTTAAGCTCAGAGTGACGGCTCCACGATTTACATGTCCAATCCTTAACAACGAACCCCAGGGAAGCCTACTGAAACTCTTTTTGTGAGACATTTTACTAAAAGGGTCATCACCCTGTAATTGACCTGAATCAAATAGCTACTCTCAACTTCTCCAATTCGACAGGAGATGCTTTCGCACAGCTTTTGTCATCTCAGCCTCCCCTCGTTCTACTTTCTATCGCACGCTCAGCGCAGGTGTGGGGAAACAGAGAAGTATGAGGGGGAAAGCATCGAGGTATTTACAGTTGCATCCCTGTCTCCTGCGGGAACGCGGGGAGGAGGGCAGGAGAATCACCCGCTGCTGGAAACCTAGACTTTACCCAGAAGTGTGCCGGGAACCTCCAATCGCCAGTCCCAGGATCTACTCAAAGTTCTCCCTCACTATTCAGAGCTACTAACCATCTTGATGTTGGTCCTTTGCGCCCCCTCC